>CABFVX010003298.1:46894-89429 GCA_902151425.1 Timema shepardi
GGGGGGGGGGGGGGTTGTCAAGCTTATATAATTATTATACTACAGTGGTTCACGGGCAACGCCGTGCGGGACTGCTAGTATATATATAAGAGAGAGTCAACACAAAATTTCAGACTTTTTAATATGAAATAATAAATTTAGGTTTGTTGTTTATTTAACTTTGTTACAGACCTATTGAATAACCATTTATTTAAATAAATGTATGTACTGTACCTACATACATATACGAAAATACTTTTCTGTAACTATGTGTGTCATGTAATTTATAATTATTTATTTACCTCTTAACTCTTTAGAGTTTAGCCCCTTTTATTTCGGTCATTAGAGATTTTACTGTAATTTTAAAGGGATCACATTTTAATTTTTAAAATCTTTAGTAGGCTTTTGGTGTGAATAAATTTTTTGAAAACAAACATATTCTTTTGTCGTCAGCATTGATAAAATATTATTAATGTCGTACTACTGTTATTTATTGATATTGTCAAAAGTGACAGTTGCAGATAACACGATTTGAAACATTAACATATCACAATTATTGTTTTGGTAAATTTGTAATGATTTAAAAAAAAAGTTTTTTTATATCAGAATCAGACTATTATTTTCAAACTTTTTCCCCCCAATTCGAAATTTTAGGTACACCTTTAAGTTTCAATGTGTGTAATGGTACACCTTATGAATATCAAGCCTTGTCATAAAATTATGCCTATGCATTTTTACTTGAGATGGGATTTTCGAATCCTCAATTACTCGAATCTCTCGAATCCTATTGTTTTCAAGAGAAAGAAAATTCGTAAAATTCTCAAAAAATTATCTCGAATACAAATATGAAGAACTTATCTTTAAATAACAATTTAAAGCACTTGTCGGTAAAATAAATTATAACCTATATTTGGTGATTTATATATTATAATATTATAATGTGTAGTTTAGTTGGGAGCGTAACAAAATAAAAAAGGACTAAATTGTGTAAATATAACCAATTTGTTTAAAAAATTGTTCTCTTTGCTATTAATGTTTTAATAAACATAACAAACCAAATATAATTTTTCAGTGACACCAAGTCTTAAAACAACATTTTTTTAACATAACACTTTTAATATTTTCCCTTTAACTAAAACTGTATCTATTAAAGTTAAGACTTAGAGAGAAATCTCAGGAATAGCTATAACAAAATGTTTAGAATTTCAATTTAATAAATTAGATAGTTTAAAGTCTTAACTTTAGTTGGTACCACTCCTTACTTTAAACTACTTTAGAATGTTTTATAAAATGTTAAAAACTGTATCTGTTTGAAGATTCGAGATTCTAAGGAAGATTTAAGATTCGGACTCGAGATTTATAGGAGTGTACCCATCATTATATTTTACACATCTTCAGTGATCTGTGTTTTATTTGTAGGCCTACTTTAATTGATTTAACATTTTAATTAAAATTATTTGCTATCTTGGGTGAGAGGTGAGAGGAAAGAGGGGCATGGGGATATAGAAATGGCCCACTTTAACACTCCACCCCTCTTTGAATGGTAAAATTGATAACCTAATAATTTCATGTGTTCTACGTCCCACTACTCGTCCGAGCTATCCGAATGGTTGGAGTAGGAGGTGGATGGTGACATTTAGAGGAGATGTAACAGCATTTTCATTGAGGGAGAGCGGGAAACCATTCTAGTAAAATAACATCTCATCGTTCCCAGTGGGAATTCAAATCCTGGTCGCATCACCGGCAAAGCAGACAACACGAGACTGATGTCTTTGTTTATGTTTCCATATGTCTGGCTAGCTATAATTAAAATTCTTGAATTACCGGTGTCCGGGTTATACAGTACTATGATAGTTTTACCATCCAAAATTTTACTTTAATCGCAACCTGCATTGGTGGTCACGTGGACTTAAGCGTCAAACTTGTCTGATCTGGTTTGAATATTATGAGAATCCCAACGTTTGAATCCCGACCAGTTGTACTGAGGATGGTTTTTCATCATTGGGTTCCTCTTCTCCATCAGCACAAATTCGCTTTCTTTTTCTCTAAACTACTACCTTTCTTAGTGTTAATAAGCGCGTGTAATAAGACGTGGTGTGAAAGTAGCTATTTTCTCAACCATCACATAATAATTAGAAAGTATTATCTTGATTTGTTTCTCCTAACGAGCCCACCCCACCCCGCGGTGATTCCTAATTACGGTTGGTAACACAGCTCGAAATATACGACGCATCGTGGTAATGTTTTCTGTATTCTACTTTGGACAGCAGTGGAATCAACTGATCTCGTGGTATAGTCGTTATAAAACCCCGGTTGATGAACTAGATGTTCCGGATTCGACTTCTTGTTGCCAGCCTACCGGCGGATTTTTTCTCGAAAAGGAAATAGTTCCCATGATAGCCAGGGTTTGGTTAATTAGGCTCAAGCTAGGTTAAGATATGCATTGACTCCCCCCTCCCCGTCATATTCACTATCATCATCCTCTCACCTCATCGGGACATGGAAAGATCCTCCACGGAAAGGATGTACCATTAATACATTCGGGCGTCCCCTGGGCAACGATACGTTAGAACTGGATAATCTTTCCACAAACTTAGTTACAGAGTGATGTAGCCCAGACATACTATTATTATTATTATTATTATTATTATTATCATTAACAATGGAATTTAGACCAATAAAATAGTTTTACCACTTAAAAATATATATATATATTTAATTAAAAACACTACTAAACTAATCCCCATTTTGCTGTTGGCAAGTGAAGAATTCAGAAAACCGCCATTTGATGAGATTTCTGGTCCGATCGTAATATTGTATCTAATTTCCTGGTTAATTGGCCGTGATATGGGACTAAAACGTGACGCTGAATCTTTAAAGTGCATTATATTCCTGATTTCAACCGTATTCCCGACTAAAGCCCAACTTACAGTCTGACTAGACAATGACGTTTCCATTAACGACCACGAGCATCTGTTTTACGTTCGTCCTCAAGGTTCTCCTCTGCAGGTATGGGATGAAGAACAGTATAAGTCCACTGGCCCCTATGGTTACGCCCGCCACGTAGAACGCGTAGTCGTACGATCCCAGCGCGTCGTACAGGAAACCTGGTGGGAACAGTAAACGTATTGTATAGTGCTGTTAGTGTGCACACGCCGAGGTGGCTGAGATATTGACCATCAAATGTCGCGCTTAGGCTAAATACAGGCGTTAGGTGTTTACTGGAATATCGCACAGCTATATGATCATATATATATGAAAATTTTTGGAAAATATTTTAATAATGTAATAAGGAACTATTAAAATTATTTGAAATAGAATTCAATATTTGGTAAAGTTTTGCAATTTGTTTTCATATATGAATCAAATTATAGTGCTTATATTATTATATTACATCATATATCTATGTTTTTTATACAAAATTAAATCAAATTGTACAACTTTACAAAAAATTGAATTCTATTACAAATAATCATAGTTTAAAAGTTGAAATTTTCTATTCTGAAAAAAAAATTAAAATCCACCTAATTTGACTGATTATTAAGAGCTAAAGGTAACTAGTATAGGAGCGTAGAATGGATCTTTGATGATGTAATTTAATAGGAGAGTCACAACAGATTTTTTTTGTTTTTTCATTTGTATTTTCCTTCTCCCCTAATTGTTCCACTGTCAGACAGCTCCACCCAGTAACCTTATACACCCACTTGGTTTTCTGCGCTTGAAGAATTTCTAACCATCTATTCTAGCACCTTAAGAACACCTATTCTAAAATATTTCACTTCGATTGGTGCAGCTATCGGACCCTATCGGAACTTTAAAGAATACGTTCTGCTATTTATACACCATCTAATGTTAGTTGGTTCGTTTGATCCTCCCAAAACACAGAATTGGGGAGGGAGACTAGTGCCGAGATCACGACAAATGTAACGTTCACTTAACGTTTTCAAATGGAAGCCATAATGATGCACTAACTTAACGTTGACGTGAAGTTTACTTAACGTAAGAGTTGTCCAGAGGATAGCTCTCACGCTACGCGCACCGTGATCCGGTGAGTGAACAACACTGCAGACAACGTTAACGCAGTTATATACTTCTTCATTTGTTGGTTTATGGTGTATACAGACGCCTTCATCGGTATTGTTCGGTTGCACACGTCTCGCGAACATCAAGACGTCGTGAACTATTCGTACTCTCTATTTTGTAGATCCAAAACAGGTTTCTATTGCAAGTTGTTTTTTAAACCTAATCTGCTCTAAATGCTCTAGCTCCATTTCAGTGAATAATTAGTCTTCAAATTGTCCAAGCTCAATGTCTGTGCTTTTGCTCCCGTTGTACGCAACGTTACGAAAATCTTGATCACAAACTATGGTTATTTACGTTACGTTAAGGGAACGTTAGTTTGCTAGTGATCCCACTGGCCCCTCCCTATTTATCATATAATTTGTATTGTCCCTCTGCTCTTTTACAGGTGTAAAATAAAAAGAGATGTCTATTATACATATTATTTCACTCCTGGCTCAAATAATTTCAAATATTCTATGATCAATGTTTACTTAAATACTTTTAAAATCATCTGCTGTATATTTTTTTCCTTTCCTTTAATTTTATGATTTCCATTGAGAGAAGTGAAGTCAGTTATGTTGTGGTATGGAAAGTGCCATTTTGAGTTTGTTGTTCGCATTTTGCCTTTTTTTAATTTGTCGATTCCCAACCATTTTCTGGGGTGTACCCTACACTCTGCTTACTTCCAATTCTTTGAGGACCTCATTTATTCCCTAACCTTCTTATTATAACAGTATTCCTATCAAGGACATCACGTTAAGGTGTTTTTTTATCAACCACGATTTCTATTGTCTTTATTGTGATGATACTGTCGCTTAAAACGTACTATTATCATCCTGTTTTGTTAACGTGGGATGGATGGACACGTGAAAAAGGGGGAGTGCTTTTTTTCAGTTTTTATGGCAATTTTTTTCCCCAAAAAACAACTGCTCCAGTACAAACATAGGGTTTAATTTTCTTCACATGGTGATATTAACAGTTCCTGAATATCTGTCATGAGTTGAGAAACTTTTTAAATCAAGATAAAATGTTATAATTAAATTCCAGGACACCCTTGAAAGATATTCAAGAAATTTCAAGGTCATCATATGAAGAAAATTAAATTCTATGTTTGTACTGGAGCAATACTTTATTAATTTTGTCAACAAAAAAAATCCATTATAACTGCAAAAGCACTGGCTTTTCTCGCACCTCAAGTGACAAATTTCCAAGTCCCTTGCACCCCAAGTAACAACGCCACTCTCGCGTACCTCCGATGGGTGGACCCACGAAGGATGCGATACCCTGGAAGAGCAGAAGAAGCCCGAAGGCGTTGGTCAGCTTGTCCAGGCCCAGAAGATCCACCAGGATGACAGACGTGAGCCCGACGTACGCGCCTATCGTGAACCCGAATACGGAGGCATAGAAGGCAAACGTCCACATGTCTCTACAAAAGGCACTCATAGCTGTTCCTGGATCGAAATAACATGTTAGAATTATTAGAACTCTCGCTGGTGGGAAGAAGAACTAAGAGGCCGTACGATTATTCTAGACTCGTCAGTTCTCTGTTTCTTCTTGGCGTCTTACTACCCGTTCGGGATATATGCTTATGTACTAATTACGTTAATGGTTTTAAGGATGAGGAAGGTTAATTTAGTCGAAGTGTGCCCACATTTGAGTGAAAGTAGAATGAAAAACCATTTTGAGAAACCATTCTCAGTACACCCAAACGAGATTTGAACTTCGATCTCCCTGTCATCGGCAGTCTACTCTACTGTGAGAGTAGTGCATTTGAACATGCGGCCACCGAAGTGGGAGTCTCGTCAGTTAACTATTATTATTATTATTATTATTATTATTATTATTATTAGCACCGCGTCTTACTACCCGTTCGGTTTATACGCACTTACGCTAATGTGTAGTGGTAGGGTGATTGTGAGATGAAACGGAGGACATACAGTTTAACGTGGGATCCGAACCACGGTGGAGACCTGGCATTCCCCACATTCACAAGTTGTGATTAATACACGTCTTGTCAGAGGGGAAGGAAGGGTTTGGCAATCAGATAAATCTGTGCCGGGACCGAGGATTGAACCCCAGACCCGTAACACAGAAGTTTGACACCTTACCCCTAGACCTCCAGGTCACCGTCGGTTAACTAATCTCCCAGTATACGAAATAACAAACAGTTCCGGTTGAATGATCTATACACCTATCATAAATGTCAGGCTCATTTAGTCTAATTTGTAAGTGACAGGGTGGCTTGGGGTTAGAATTCTAGCCGGATTTAATGAGGTTCTCCCCCTAAATAGTTTCCTTATCTTCTTTCACATAAATTTGGATTACTTGAAATTCTATTTTCCTCATGACTATTCCAATAGTTTAATTAAATGCGTTTTACCTGGATGGGTAGTAAGAAGCGCTGGAAAGAGAACATATCGCTAGGCCCTCGGCTGGTTCATCTTGTCACTGGACAAGTTCATTTTGATTATGTTTTATTTTAGCTTTTATATTCTTTTCTCACACTTTTCCTTTTTGTGTTCCATCGCATCTTACTACGCAGCCGGGCTATACGCATTTTAGTTGCGATAATTGAGTATGGATGAGAAAGGTATGATTTAGATTAAATGTAACAGTATTTGTATGGAGTGAAAGTGGGAAGTAATTTGTGTAAAAACAGCCTCAGTTCACCCGGCGGGGATGTGAGTCCCAACATCCTTGTCACCGGAAATACAGACTAGATGAGCCTGACAGTTAGTCTACGTGTCCACCAATGTTGGTGCTCTATTCCTATTTTCTCCATATCCCCGCTCTCTATTATTAATACCCAATTAAGAATTTTGCTGTTTGTCTATCTGTCTGTATGTCTGTCATGAGAAATGCTCTATATCTTCCAGACGCAGAGGGCTAAAATCTTAAAATTAATAGACCCTGTGCACAAACATTTGCACCTTGAAGCTGGGATTTTAAATTTTTGACTAGATTTTTTTATTTTAAATATTTTAAAAACTGGGTCGGGATAAATAAAATGAAGAGATTTTTTCCCCCTGTCTGTTTGAAGAACAGAAATGCGTTGCCCACGGTAACCACGAAATGCATTGCATGGTTACCCCGGGCAACACCAGATACTTCTACTAGTCTAAAATAAAAGAGTGAGACAAGTAAGATTTAAGGAAATGCAATCGCATTTGCTTGGAGTAATTATGATAAAATAAGCCAGATGGAAAGGTTTGTGGGGAGGAAGCATTATTTATACATCCGGTTGAGGATTGGCTGCCGAGTCACGTGAGCTGGCGCACACCTAGTTCTACAAATTTCTTGTACTGTTCAAATTGAGTAAGAAATTTCTTTTATAAAACACAAACTTTTTTTCTGCCAACATTGATAACGTTTTATCGTATTATTGCTGTTATTTGTTAGGTTTTATAATGTATATTAAGGTTGACAGCTGTAGATGGCATGAATTGAAAGTTTAAAACATGAACGTTGATCTAGTTATTTTTCTAGCTGTCAGATAAGACTCTCCCTATGAAAATTTAACTGTAACTGTCTGATTAAATTTATATATAAACATTAAGTTATGATATTTATGTTTGTTAACTTTGTCCTAGTTAAAGTGATATCTAGGCTGGTTACTAAACTTACAGTTACTACCAACCTACTGTGAACCATTTTAAGGTTGTTATCAATGAACTGTCTCTGCTATATAAAAAAAATCATATTAAAATTGACCCGCCTAGGTGGCATATTTAGCTAACGTACTAGTTTTGTGTTGAGCTAGGCTGCCGAGGAAGCGGAGATCGAGGTTCAAATCTCGCTCGAGGAAACTTGGGGGGAGGGGAGGAGTCCCCTAAATAGTTTAACACACTCCCTTCACACAAATGCGGGTTCACTTCCTCTATATTCAACCTTCCCAATTCCTAACTCATTAGAGTAATTAGTACTTGAGAGTATAGCCCGAACGGGTAGTAATACATGGTGATAAATACAATATCATATTAAAATTGAATGAACAAAATCGTTCAGTGCTGGTTGCAGCGTATAAATATATAAAAAATTAACCATAGCTTAATACTCTTACGAATGGATATTTGGATCACCTTTAAGAAAATACAAACATATTTTTGGTGGTTATAATTGATTTTACTATATTATTAATGTTGATTATTTGTAATATCTACAGAAAAAAAGTTGATAACTGCATATCACACCACTTGACGAAAAAATATCTGAAATAAGTTTTATTCACTTTTTCTGTCAGACATGTACATCTGTAAAAAAAATTGGGGTATATATTGATTGGCTACCCATTGATATATAGTCCGTTACCTCAGCTCAGTCGGTAGCATGTCTGTCTACTGAAATAAGGGCCGCGGGTTCGATCCCTGGCAGGACCAAAAAATGTATCATTAGTGAAAAGTGAGAAGATTAAAAATGTAATTTAACAGAGAATTTAGAGTTAAGGTTAATTTTAAAAAGGTGACTAATTCATACGAACCCAGTCCACATAGTGTGAGACATGTGTTGTATATCGCCAGTCTGTTGATCCACGGTTTATCTGAAATATAACCCAGGATAATTCGGCCAACAAGGTTGGCAATGCCTATAACAGACAGCAGGTAGTTGGCATAGCTTTCGGACACACCCCTCTCCTTAGCTTGAGCCTACAACAAACAAAAGGCAAAGTATCATTTCAGCTGTATAACGCGACTAGTAAAGGATTATAATAACATTTTTCTTTAAGTGTTGTTCACTGATGCTAAACACATTTTTGGGTCTTTAAAAAAAATATATATATTTGCCTGTCCAACAAGGCAATATGGGGAATTTATTTTCAAAGGCAATTAATGAACGTTCCCTTGGATAGAAAAGGGGGAAAAAAACAGTGAAACATAACAATGATAAAAAAATTACCCATTTAACACGACCAAAAATAGAATCGAATGCCGATCTCACAGTACAGATCTGAGCATTCCAGTTGAGTTTTATATCACTAAAACTAAAGTGAAATGGGAATATTAGTGTTTGAGAGCATATCTGTAGGGAATCCCATAACATTTGAAGAGCAAAATGCCCTACAATTCATCTCCACCAAATCTCAGCGACTCTCTGAGCTGGTTGGTCATTATCCTAAGTTCAACCCTTCAGAACATGTCTAAGGCCAATAAGGCACGTATCTTAAAACCAGGTTTCTACACTTGACCAATAATAAAAATTTTGTGTCACGTTCTTCTGATAAGAGCCTGCTCTGAACATCAAAACGTGCGCAATCTGTCATTCTTTATTTACCAACTAAACTACGTGGTTGTTATTGTTTGTCACCAAAGAAACGCATGTGATTGGTGCTCAAATTGGGCCAATACGGAACATAACGTTAATCCAGCGTTTCCGAAAGCACGGACAACAGTTTTCCTCAGTACAACTTCAGTTAAACAAATCAACGATGGAGAAATGGAATAAACTTGGACTATGAAGACATGTTTTCATTGTGTTGTTCTTAACTTTTTTCCCCTTCAGTATTGCACTACATTGGTAGTACTTGCTATCAACTAGCTCATAATACCCAATTTCAATCACTAAATTAGATATAGTTCTAAGAAAATCCAACAACCTCTGTCCTGATAGAGTAGTTCACCTAACTACGATCACGTTTGAACCCTGACCCCAATGAGTTCACTACATTGTCTGTGCGACTGACTAAACCACTATAAATATGTTTACATTGGTAAACTATGGATCTAGAAAGGTTCAATTTTGTTATTGTATTATATTGAAGAATTTTGGGGGACTTGGGTAGACTGATGTGCAATAGTACCTTCTGTTTCAGTGATGACAGCAACGGGAAAAACTACCTCTCACTCCTCATTACCCCAGTAAGTCTCTTTACTGCCGTCTAGGCTTTATCTCTGATGGTGTAACTAATAAGGATCTAACCAAACTTATTGTTGGGTACTACACATAAACACTATATCAAACTCGTCGTCATTGTTTTATTTCTTGAATAAATGACTAAGAGTTGATTTGCTTATTCCTCTAAACAATTCCCAAAAATTTTAACCAATAAATATCTGCTCTTAAAATGGCTTACTATAGTAACCTATAGCTGTAGAATGAAGACCTTGAAATGGAAAAGCATATATAAGTATATGCTGGTCAGAATGTTAAATTCGGTGAAGAGGATAAATGAAGGAGCCCTGAGGCGAATGAAGTATAGAATAGAGTTTCAAAGTATGGAGACCACGTACTACGATGTAAAGATATGGCATGTTGAAGCCTATGCTGGTCAGGAAGTTGGATCCGGTGAAGAGGATGAATACAGGATCCTTGAGGAGAGAGAAGTCCAGCATCTCTCTGAGAGTCTCCCTAGTCTCGGCGCAGCATGAAGTGCGTTCGCGCTCCACAACCAGCTTCAGAGGCTGGCTTTCCTCCGCTACCTTGTCTTGGGTAAGCCGCGGGGCGGACCTACAACAAAGACATGAACAGTTGACTCCAGATGATCGGCAAAGGGAATATCATCAAAATATACTGTAGAGGAAGTGACTAGTTTAGTACACTATTCAACTTTTGGCAATAAATTAATGAGACAGTTGAAAGTTGTGGCCAGTCTCGAAGTAATTTTTTAAATTATTTGTTGTAATTTTACTCATTATTATATTGAAATTATCTATAAACGTAGTCTGTTCTAGATTTGAAAAAGAGTATAAGGAGGGTGAATTTTAAGTCATTTAATTAGCATTCCCTGGAAGAGTGATGGAAAAATTCACTGTGGAAAAAAATCCTTGAGATTAAAAAGTTCGCTAATCAGTCACTTAATTAAGCCAATTTGCTATTCTATACTGTTATCTAACAAGTGTGCTGACGTATGAGACCTATGATACGTTCTAGTATATGCCCAGGACATTAATTTGAATTAACAACGGGGGAAATTATACAATAATTTAATACCTGTTAAATACTTTGGTTAGCAGTGTTCTCAAATAATAAATATTCTTGTCATAAATTTTACCTACTTAATTAATTCATCTAATTGTTTAGAAGGAAAACTGGGTCATATATTTTGGCATTGTTATTTTATTAAAAATAGTTTGGCTTTAAAAATACTAGATGAAAATAAGAATATTAACTAATATTATGGGGAAAATCAAAGGTTTGTCTCAAAGTTAGAGCACCCTACTCCGAACCAGGAGATTGAAGTCAATTATAAACCAGCTGCTCTAGTGAGATTTTTCCAAAGTTACATTCTTTCGTTAGGCTCAATATTATCCAAGGTATACAGTTCCATTGTAATAATACCCCTCCTCCCTAAACTTGTAATAAATTATTACAAAAAAACGGAGAGGAATAACTAGAACTTATTCATTAATTTATTCGTATTATTTAGTTTGTCATCAATAACGTGGACTATATATCCTAGTATATTATTATTATTATTATTATTATTATTATTATTATTATTATTATTATTACTAGCACCGCATCTTACTACCCGTTCGGGTTATACGCACCTACGCTAATGTGTAATGGTAGGGTGATAGTGAGATGAAATGGAGGACCTACAGTTTAACGTGGAATCCGAACCATGGTGGAGCCCTGGCATTCCCCACATTCACAAGATGTCTGGTAAGAGGTGAAGGAATGGTTTGGTAATCAGATAAATCTGTGCCGGAACCGAGAATTGAAACCCGTACCCCCAACATAGAAGTCCGACACCTCACCCCTAGACCACCAGGTCACCTGATATCCTAGTATAAAATTAATAAAATCATAAGAGGGAGTTTGAGGAAACTTATTAAGGATGTTATTGGGGAATTACTTTCAATCCACCCTCAGCGTTGTGATCGTATCCCGGCCCGTTTTGGAGCTAGCTAACCATCCCTTTGTTAAACCTTTTAACTGTTCTTGTTTAATAAGGCATGCTATCGCCTCCCTTGTGCACGCGCAAGCACAAACCTGTGATATGGAATGTTGTGCAGGCTGCCCCTGTAAAATATGTCCTTCCTGTGCATTATGCCGCTGTTCTTCCGCCGCAAACTTTGGCTACCGAAGTTGAACTTGTTATCCGGGGACGTAAGAAGCGCAGGCTGGCTAAGCGCCAGACGCGTGGCGTCCGTCCCTCCGGAGCCCTTCGCCACGTGAAAAGGTTGACTTCTCGCCGTCCTGAGGGCAACCGTCATTCTTATCAACTTTTAAACAGTTTACAGGGGAAAGAGTATAAGAGTCAGAGACCTTAAACGATAAAATGGTAAGCACTAATTATTTGGACACTAGTGAAACTTAATGTTCCATAATTAAAATAAGCAGAAATAATCAAAAGCTTACACCAACAATTCTTAAAAAAATAAATTGCGGCATTTTGATTATGCAACTTTCTCATTTTAACCATATTTGGTGCATCGCACTTTAAGATCTATGGAAGCAATATTTATTTTCCACTTTGAACATTATTGTTTTTTTCTTCATGACCTGATATTCTGACTGTGATATTAGAAATGTCACGTAATAAACCTTTCAATTAATGATAAGACTATAATATTTAGATAGGTCCATCTATTTATAGCAAAATAAGCTCAGCGACTTATAAGAAGTTGTGTTAAAAAAAAATCTTAAAATAAAAAACATTATGAAAGGTAAATGTGTGTGTGGTTCCCACACCCCCACCTCCCCGTGGAGTATAGAGATGTTCTTCCTGGCTGAGGACGCCACAGTTTATAAAGAACCTCACCTGGGTATGGTAGTGAAGTGACTGATGATGTGTGCTTATGAATACCCTCATGCTCTGAGATGTTCTTCCTGGCTGAGGACGCCACAGTTTATAAAGAACCTCACCTGGGTATGGTGGTGAAGTGACTGATGCTGTGAGGCCTGTGCAGACCGTTTACCGCGGTACTGAGGTCATGCTCTGAGCTGTTCTTCTTGGCTGCAGAGTGAAGATCTGTGATAGCGTCTGATGGAACCAGCTCATACTTGTTGACAGTGTTCGCCTCCAGGAACTTAGGGCTGGGAGAGACAGGAATTGGATCTTCTATCTCCAAGGGACGGAACATAATCCCCAGCAGAGCGCATGATAGCACTAGACCTGAGATTACCAACATGGCACCCTGAGGGAGAATATCAAACATTGTTTTAAATATTGTGAAACTTCGAGGATACTTTCTTGGAAATGTATATATTTCTTTATTAACAAATAAAATAGGTTAGGTTTAAAGTTTACATTTTTCAGTTTTACTGCATTGGACCGTGTGAGGTCTTCATTGTTTAGCAATACCACAACATTTGAGATAATAATAAGCTTTATACCAAATTTAAATTATCTAAATAACATATTTTCTTAACTAAATATAGGTTTCTTCCATATTTAAATAAGATTGATTTTACCACATATTTCTCTTTATTACAGATAGTGTATTTGCTTACTTACTCTATGGCATTAAGAGCTCGAAAGTTCATTGCCGAACTTAAAAAATACGTCACTTCTTCCTATCTTGAGTTAGTTTTATCCAGTCCACCCCATAACAACCTTTCTCTCTCTTTTAAGTTAGTTCTATCCAGTCCACCATTATTACACCCTATCTCTATCTTGAGTTAGTTTTATCCAGTCCACCTTATTACACCCTATCTCTATCTTGAGTTAGTTCTATCCAGTCCACCATTATTACACCCTAACTCTATCTTGAGTTAGTTTTATCCAGTCCACCTTATTACACCCTATCGCTATCTTGAGCTAGTTACATCCAGTTGAACTTATTACACCCCATCACTATCTTGAGCTAGTTCTATCCAGTTGACCTTATTACACCCTATCGCTATCTTGAGCTAGTTCCATCCAGTTGACCTCAATACAACCTATCACTATCTTGAAATAGTTCCATCCAGTTGACTTTATTACACCCTATCGCTATCTTGAGCTAGTCCCATCCAGTTGACCTCAATACAACCTATCGCTATCTTGAGCTAGTTACATCCAGTTGACCTCATTACAACCTATCACTATCTTGAGCTAGTTCCATCCAGTTGACCTTATTACACCCTATCACTATCTTGAGCTAGTTCCATCCAGTTGACACTTATTACACCCTATAGCTATCTTGAGCTAGTTACATCCAGTTGACCTCATTACAACATATCCTTCTCTTGAGCTAATTCCATCCAGTCCACCTCACTACACCCTATCTCTTCCAGGTTCTTTCTAATGTTATCCTCTCATGTGTGTCTAGATCTTCCCAACAATCTCTTCTTATTGGGGTTTACAGTCAATACCCTGAAAAAGGTTCTGGATTCAACCGTTCGCGCTGCATGTCCTGTCCACAGTAATCTGCGAGAATTGATATTTGGTTATTCTAACAGTTAAGTTATACAAGTTCTGGATCGTTACTCAATCTATTTAGATGCAAGCGTAACATAAATATATTTTTATGAATTGTATAAAAGTTAATTTCAAGGGGATAAGGTTGGGGCTGGTAACCATTTTTTGGGTCCCAACCGACTTATAAACTTATTCAATGTCAATCATTTTTCCACTCGACTTTTGCTCTTCTTTTTTTTTTATCCATACATCTGATATTATTTCCTAAAATCAACCTTTCTCCTTAGTTATGTCACCATCCTTCTTTTAAAAAACATAAAATAAATAGAATATTTAATATTTTCATACTAAATCATTTCATTACATACATAAATAGTGCATCTAATATTGTGCTTTGCTTGAAATTTAAATAGTAGATACGTTTAGGCCTGCTTACAAATATATATAAATTACAGCAATTATTTAAATTATTCTAAACTTAAAGGATTAGCTGGATGTTCATGTAGAAAAAAGGAGCATACGTCTCTGATGAACCACTAAATACAACTGATTGATTATAAACTGTCGATTAATATAAAGTCTACACAAACTAGTGAGAAAATCTGGTAACAAGAGGTAACTCTTACGACTTGAATGGTCCAAATGCCACAGCACGAATAAACTGGCAGTGATGAATAAAAAACTAATATCTAGTGGGGAACCGACCATTCTATATTTTGAGAATATTTTCAAAACTTTATTTTTAAACCCTACGATTGGCAAACCTAGTAGTGGGGCGGATTGTTTTGAAACGTTACAGTCTGTCATCCTACGTGAGAAAAATAGGGCTTGAAATTGTTTACTTAATTTAAGTTGATTAAAATTCAGAAAAACGGATTCCTCATAAGATTTCTTTGTTTAAAAACGTTTATATGATTGAGTTTTTTTTAATCCCGACAAAATGAAGAGCTTGGCTAGAAATAACTTCACCTTCACCTCACATGTTGACATTCAGCTGTGACTTAAAAACTGTCAAGCACCGTGTGAGAGTTTACACCTTGTCGAGTGGCTCTTAATCCTCCGAGAATAAAAAGTATAATAGGATTTTGGTGGAAAGAAACTTTTAGAAAATATTATTATTATTAGCATCGCGTCTTACTACCCGTTTGGGTTATACGCACTTACACTAATGTGTAATGGTAGGGTGATTGTGAGATGAAATGGAGGACCTACGATTTATTATTATTATTAGCACCGCGTCTTACTACCCGTTCGGGTTGCACGCACTTACGCTAATGTGTAATGGTAGGGTGAGTGTGAGATGAAATGGAGGACCTACAGTTTAACGTGGAATCCGAACCACGGTGGAGGCCTGGCATTCCCCACATTCACAAGATGTCTTGTCAGAGGTGAAGGAAGGGTTTGGTAATCTGATAAATCTGTGCTGGGACCGAGGATTGAACCCCGGCTGCCAGCACAGAAGTCTGAAACCTTATCCCTAGACCACCAGGTCACCACCTACGATTTAACGTGGGATCCGAACCACGGTGGAGGCCTGGCATTCCCCAAATTCACAAGTTGTGATTAATACACGTCTTGTTAGAGGTGACGGAAGGGTTTGGTAATCAGATAAATCTGTTCCGAGACCAAGGACAGAAGTCTGACACCTTACCCCTAGACTACAAGGCCACCTACTTAGAAAATATAAACTTTTATTTTGCAGCCAGCAATTATCACATTTTATTACATTATTAGTGTTGTTTTATAGGTAATGAATAATGATAATACCTATGAAAAGTAACCCCTCCAGATCACATGTAACGACGTATGAATACGTGAAAGTAAAGTTGTATTTCTAGCTATCAGATAAGGTTCTTACTACGACAAATTGAAAATACCTGGTGATTCATGAGGATTTTCCAGTAAGTACTCACCTGCCATTCCAGGCTTTCGATGAGTATTCCTGTGAGAGGAGCGAATATGAACGTCCCAAGGCCAGACCCACACACGGCTATACCGGTAGCCAACGACCGGTACTTCTCAAAGTAACACGTCACGCTCACTATGGCAGGCAGGTAGATCAGCCCGAAACCAAAACCTGGGGTAACAGTTTGAATGCTTCACGGAGGAAACTTTGCAACTTAAGACTAGACTGAGCTGGAAATATGGACTATGTTTTAAAACTGATTAATTTGTGGGTTATTGGCAGAGGCATTAGTTGAGGTGGGGATTCAAGAGACGTGAGAAAAGATCCATGTTTTTGTATTTTCTACAGCTAAATTTTGCATGGTGAACCTAATATTTCTTGAATATCTGTCAAGGGTGTCTTGGAATTTATTGACAGATTTTTTTCTTCATTTAAAAAGTGTGTCATATATTACCGTAATGCTAATGATACATAATTAAAAAAAATATATATATATCCTAGGTTTGATTCCCATGGTTCCAGAGGTGTTTTTCCCAAAGTGAAATTGTTCCTACGGTTATCATGGTTTGGATAACTAAGCTTAATTTAGTTTTAATACTTCTACTGGAACCGCATCATCATCATCATCATAACATCATTTCATCGGGACGAAGTACCCGCACCTATATGGCACCCCAAACCTCAGATGACTGTTACATATCCACCACTGCCTGTAGAAGACCAGGAATGTCTAACCTACAAACCCTGGTGGCATGTGCAAAAAAAAGTGTCAAATTTATTAAAAGTATTGATTTGAAGATAAATAATGTGTTTCTGGAATCTTTAAATTGAATAATTTGGGGCAATATATGACAAAATAGTAATTCTGAGACATTAATATTTAAGACTTAAGAAAATCCTAAAATTCATTAACCTAAATAATTATTCTTATAACGCAATTGCAAACAAACTCGTGTTTTCAGGTATAAACATTTAAAAAAAATTGCTGTTATATGTAAGTGAGTGCTGTATAGTAGAGTTTACGTCACTGTCCCCAGTAACCTGCAGGGTCTATTTACCTGTCTTAACCCTTGTAGTAGAATTTACTTTACTGTCCCCAGTAAACTGCAGGGTATATTACCTGTCCCCCCCCCATCCCCACGATGGTAGAGTTTACCTCACTGCCCCCAGTAATCTGAAGAGTATATCTACCTGTCCCTCCCACGATGGCAGAGTTTACCTCACTGCCCCCAGTAATCTGAAGAGTCTATCTACCTGTCCCTCCCACGATAGTAGAGTTTACCTCACTGCCCCCAGATAATCTGAAGAGTCTATCTACCTGTCCCTCCCACGATAGTAGAGTTTACCTCACTGCCCCCAGTAATCTGAAGAGTCTATCTACCTGTCCCTCCCACGATGGCAGAGTTTACCTCACTGCCCCCAGTAAACTGAAGAGTCTATCTACCTGTTCCTCCACCCCCACAATGGCAGAGTTTACCTCACTGCCCCCAGTAATCTGAAGAGTCTATCTACCTGTCCCTCCCACGATGGCAGAGTTTACCTCACTGCCCCCAGTAAACTGAAGAGTCTATCTACCTGTCCTTCCAACCCCGTGATGGCAGAGTTTACCTCACCATCCCCAGTAATCTGAAGAGTCTATCTACCTGTCCCGACCCCGATGGTGAGGTAGAGGGTGGTCACATTAGGAGCGAAGATACTGAGTGCCATACACACGCTTCCCAGTATAGCTCCGCCGATAGTGACGAGTCGACAGCCGAACCGGTTCACGAACGAGCTGGATACGGGGCCTAAACAAAGGACACAGACGAGAATGTGAATAGTATTAGGATTAACACAAGATGGTTCTGTGTCTTTATCCTATAGTATTATGGAAATTGAAAAATGATACCTAGACACGGGGAATCGAACCCAGAACCTTTGGCTTAGTACGCCGAGGCTCTAGCCACGGAGCTATCCAGATATCTTCCCGTGCTCAGGGTCATTCTTCACTCATATTTTAAGGCAGAGTCTATTATGGACATGCGGAAATCGTCGGCTAAAAATGTGTTATTTATTAAGATCACGAGCTATCACATAAAGCCACCACCTTCGACTCGGTGGTTGGCTTATTGTTGCCACTTGTACAATTATTATAATTGTAAGGGATCACATATTTAGGATTTAAGTAGCCGAAGATATTATTTATACTTTTTAGTGAGAAATTCTTCATCTAGATATCATATTCTGGAATAGCTTCGGCTATTTGACTCTTAAATATGCAATCCCTTACAATTATAATAATTGTAAAAGTGGCACCAATAGGCCAACTACCGAGTCAAAGGTGGTGGCGTTATTTGCTAGCTCGTGATCTTAATAAGATCACACATTTGTAGCCGACGATCTCCGCACGTCCATCATAGACTCTGCCTTAAAATATGAATGAAGAATGACCCTAGATACGTGTTTATTCCTGGATAGCTCAGTGGTCAGAGCATTAGCACACTAAGGCAAAGGTCCCGGGTTCGATTCCCATGCCTAGGTGTCATTTTTTGATTTCCAGAATATGATATCTAGATGAAGAATTCCTCACTAAAAAGCATAAATAATAGCTTAGGCTATTTGATTCTTTATCTTACAATACATCTCCCCACTCCATACTTTGTTCACACCGACACTTCACTTAGAACTACTGGTTTTATTTAATACCCTTGTTTAAAAGTATGTGCTATAAGATATCTAATAGGGATGTGCAACGCTTCGAAATGTTGGAAGTCGAAAGTCAAATCTCCTTCACTTTGACTTCAGCACCCACAATCATCTTCGCATCTTCTAAACATTTCTAAAGAAGAAAATAATATTAAAGTGACCAAATTGAAAATATATCACTAACTATGACATATGTCAACATATTTTATGACATTTTCCAAAGGGTCGTCCATAAACCACATAAAGATGTTTTATTACCTTTTTTGACTCCCCTCTCTCACTTCCTCCATTGCCCAACAAGCACCAAGTAGAAATGTACCCCCCCCCCACCCCTTTCCAACCGGTGTTACGTAACTTTTCCCGTCAAGAGTGAATGTCATTAGTTCAAAAAGATTCTGATGTAATACTACTTAGAATCGGAACTTATCTCTAAGTTTGTTTAATAACGGTGAAAACATAAACAATAATATTATTTTTCAAGTATAGGATGTGTGTTACGTAACACTTTTATGTACTCCTCCTTTTCCTCAATTTAGCACCAACACTGATGCGTTTTAAACGCTACCGAGAAGTGAACAGGAGACTCTTAGGTCAGTTGGTAGATGTACTATATTATTTGTGGTATTTTACACGTATTGACGATATCTACAGTAGCCTTATGGCTTCTTTGGTGCTGACTGACAGCTCACAGCTGACAGATAAAAGCTTTGAAAAGTTACCAGACCGAATTATGTATCCCTACACCGAACCATATGATCTACAAAAACATCTGTTTAGCAGCTGTCACTTCTGACGGTCAAAATTTAGGTATTTACCTAAATGTTGACAGTCAGAAGTCATCTGTGAGCTGTCAGTCAGCACCAAAGAAGCCATGGGGCTACTGTATCAAACGTGACAGCTGCTGATGACCTGAGGCATAAATACGTGAGATTAGATATATGCGGTAACTTTTCTAGCTGTGAGATAAGGCTCTTCCTATGAAAATGGTACTGTACATGTGTGTTGTCTCACTGACCCGAACACAATGTGACGCCCACCAGGATGGACGCTATCCAGGCAGTGGCTCCTTTCCCCTCTTTAAAGTAATCCAGGAACTTGATATAGAACACGCCGAACGAGTAGGTCACTCCGTCAGCTGCAACAAGGAGCGTTAGGTGGTTTTAATCTTGCGTCAATCACAACTTTACAACATTTCTACTTACTAATAGGATTGAGCGCTGAACAGACCAGTTTATAGTTGAAGAGTTACCCGTATTTGTGGACACGTGGTGTAAGGCGTGAGGCTCGCAAAATACCATACTGCCAGTGATAGTCAGGGTATGAAGCTACGTTGGATGCTCTGGAGATTGTTTTTACACGTGCAATTGAACACTACAGTGATACTCTCCCATAACCAAACTAATGCTGATGCATTTTCTCTACCTAAACTCTCCAACCCTTACCTTATAGCTTAAGTTGTTAAAAGAGCTCTTGGGATAAAGAATATGAATAGAAATGTGAAGTTATCCCGCATTAGCAGGAAATATCACATGGAAAACTACTCGCCCAGTTAAACCAGATAGTATTCGAACCCCAACCTCTTATCTCAAATGAGACGCTAGTCTAACGTCTGGGTACCCTCCACCAACGATCCGCGATTCACGTTTTGCTAATTGAAGACATCGGGGAAAAAAATATGGCATTGCAAATCGGTATCTTTTTTTCATCATCACCTGTTCCATTTATTCGCATGTGTGACAATTACTCTAGTGGGGTAAGGATGAGGAAGGAAGTATTGTAGAGGAAATCTGCCCACATTTGCGTGGAAGGATAGTGGGAAATCATTTAGGAAAATCACCCTCAGTAAACCCGAATGGGATTCGAACTCCAATCTCACCGTCATCAGCAGGCCAGTCTATCACGAGAGTGATGCCTTGGACCACTGAAGCGGGCTATTGAAAACTGAATAAAGTAATATTTTAAACATTGCTTGATACACAATAGGGGCCACTCGAGCTAGGTACCGCATCTTTAGTGTGGACTCAAAATTAGATACTTGTGTTTCATATTAATTTTCATCCCGCGGTGACAGAATCTTGATATTACCAGGATTAAAATCAAAGCCTTTCAAAGGGACTTGAACATCTTCTGAAGTGCAGCGCTTTAACGAGCTTGACCTAATATTATGAGGTCTCTGAGATGATTTATTTGTATCAGTGATCTTTGATTGCACATAAGGTCATCTAACCACAGGACTTGGGCAATATTTGAGCTTGGAATATTTTCACGCGCTATAGTGAGATCAATTATACTCTTTAGAGAAGAGTAAAACTGTATTCAAACTTTTGTATAAATCAATGTGGCACCACCCGGAATCCAACAGAGGTCCCTTTATTTTCCTGCTACTTTGTCACGGGGCCTAGGGTAATATTGTGGATGTTGGAGCCTGTCGCGATGGCTGTTTTCATAAACTCTGAGCCTATTATTTTGATTAATATGTTGAGAGCATGTTAAATTATTTCCTAATTATACCTCTAAACAGGTGTTTTTACTACCTATACAGGCTATTCACGATTTTACATTAATACGGGTTTAGTTGTTATTGGTATGTTTAAAGCAAGATTATCATTTATTTAATATCAGAAGATAAGGATGAGTACGATAGTTAATATTAAGTACATTGGCTTGTAAACAAGATAAAACGATCAGTATTCCACAAAAAAAAATCATTCAACCAACACTTGTTGAGACTATACTTCAGCCTCCCTAGTCAGAGCTAATTACTATATACATATGGCCCAATATTTGGGTTTAAACGTGTCAGTAACTTTATTTTTTTAATCTAGTCTTACTTCCCGTCTAGCCTATGCACATATTTGAATTATTGGGATAAATATTATGAAGATAAGCTTCAGGTAAAGCGTATCCTACATTTGTGAGCAGGGAGAGCGGAAAAACTACTTAGGGAAATCCATCCTCAGTACATTCGACAAGGATTCGAACTTCGGTCTCCCGGTTACCAAGAGTCTGGTCCAGGGGTTCCCAAACTAGGGGTCGATAACTGGTTTTTATGCTGGTACCGAGATTTTTTTTAATGTGAACGTTTTGTAATTATTTTAAAATAATGAAAAATGTGAACGTGAATAAACAAGGGGGGAAATAGACAAAGGGAACAAATAAGGTGTGTAATATTCGTATGGATAAAAACAGTAGAAATGGTATGCCTATAATTAAAAGCATATGCCCACTCTTCCTCTCCTTGTGTCTATTAAAGCTAGGTGGCCTGAGAAAGTTGGTTGTTTTAATAAGTGGGTCATTTCTAAAGAGTTTGGGAGGCACTGGTCTAGTCTATTGCGATTGTGACGCCTTAAAACATTCCACCAGTGATGCGAGTTTGTTCTAGTTGAGTTTGTTACTTATATAGTGTTTATTTCATGGACACGTTTAACACAAAAGAGTTTTAACAACCCAAAGTGAGAGTGCGGGGAACACGAATGAAGGCCAATATTTTTGCATATCAAAGACTTTTCCAGTAGAAACATGGAGTTTAATTTTCTTCACATGGTGACCTCAACAGTTCTTGAATATCAGTCAAGGGTGTCCTGGAATTTTATGACAACTCTTTCATTTCATTTAAAAAGTTTCTCATCTAATACTGCTATGCTCATGACAGGTATTTAGTAGCTGTGAAGAAAACTATGCTCTCTTTCTTGTGCAGCAATATTTTATTTATTTTGGCCAAAAACAGTTTTGCTTTAAGAATTAAAAAAACATTGACCTTTTATCGCATTCTATACATCCCTATGTTAACACTTTGTGGTAGGGATGTAAGGGTGGTTAATAAAAAAATTAATCGCTAACATTCGCCTAAAGAGAGGACGAAGAAACCCACTGTGTTTAAATTAACACCCCAGTGCAACTGGTCAGGATCAACGCTCGCTATACAATCTGAATGTTGACCATCACAAACGTTCGCTTTCTTTCCACCCCTGAATGTTGTCAAGTGTGACTACCTGTACGCCTTATTACGTGCTTAATGAAGATGCCACGCGGAAGCAGGTACGATAACTATCTGTTTATTAGCGAACATACACAGCCCCACTTGGCACAGGGCCTCGTTGAAGTCGTGCCCACTAAGTCAAGTCTCTATTCCGAGTGACAGAAAACACACCATCATGATGAGCCAGTGTCTACCCCTTCCCTCATCCCCTCATATTGGTGGAGCAAGAATATTGCCAAACATATCAGGGTTGTTAATTGTTCATTTACTTTGACTCGCTAAAGTTCTGGTTGAATGGAAAAAGTATTAATGTTCTGACTTGGCCAATGCAGCATTAACAATATTACGATGTTTTACTTGCGTATCGATGTGTGCGGACCACCTCTGTGGCCTAGTGGTCAGGACTCCTTGGTTACAGATCCAGAGGTCCCGTGTTCAATCCCCGATGCTTCCAGATTTTCTGTGGGTCTGAAACGTGGTCAACTCAGTCTCGCTAGGACAATCGAGGAGCTACTTGAATAAATAAGTAGCGGCTCTTGTATAGAAAACTAAGATTAACGTTTGGGTAATTCATTGTGATTACCACATTACACACCCTATCTGCCTAAGTTGGCACTACCTTCGCCAACAGATGACGGCCGCCTGGTCGGTATGGTTCGATTTCGCGCTGACGCCATGGAGGTTTTTTTTACATCTGTGTGCAAGTAGATTTTTTCACAATGATAGCAGTCAAAACGACATAAATCTATTGATTTCCCCTGTCTATGACCAAATTTAGGAGTTGACCTGAACCATCACTGTGTTAGGTAACAAACTGATCCTTCCTAATGGTAAGTACGTATTTTTAATACATGAGTGACTTACGTCGTTTAGTCATATTTTTCATGGATGATATTCATGTCATCAAATGTAAAATCATAGTACTCTAAAACTAATATTTTATGGGTATTTTGTAATAATATTGTTATTTTTAATATTTCACAGCTTTCACAAACCTCTTGAAAAAACGTTTTTAATCAATGACAAAATTTACATGCTTACTTTTTTTTTTATTTTAACATGAATATTTTTTAAAAAAGTGGCACATAATTATTACTCTCAATTATCCAACAAGGCTTGAATGATTATTTTTTAAACCCTTGTATCCACTCTTGGGGGAATAGGAAGAAGAAATAAACTGCCATGGTGGATGTGCCAATTACTTTGTCCAAGAAATCTATAATATTTGACTACGAATCAAGAGGACCATGGTTCGATCCCATGAAGTCCCAACAAAGATATTTACAATGTGTATAAGAGTTTTTACCCTGCTATCCAAGTATCTTTAATAAATATCCAGACACTAGGGTTGAGTGCGATGTTTCAGGCTTGTTGTAATAGATTAAGTTAGTCTGTAAGTCTTGTGATAACAACAGCCGCACTAGGATCGTTATTGTACACTAGTGTTATTAATGGCCATTAGTAGCTTTGCGGACGGATTTACTAAGTGCTAGACTTCCTGTAGGCCGGGGTTTATCCCCAACAGGGTGCATTAAGGCCGGTCATATTCATTATGTCTCTAATAAAGATGAATGATAGAGTAATTCCTTAAAATTCAACCTACTCGACGTATTTCCTTCGATTAGATAATTCAAGCCACTAATAGTTGATACACTTGGAATAAAGAGTGAGTCAGAGATAAATATTAAAAATAGGCTTTTCTGATCCACCGTGTCTTACTACCCATCTGGACCACACGCACTTTAATTACGCTAGTTAAGTTGGGATGAGTAAGGCAGAATATATCGGGAATATTCACGCATTTTCATGTAAGGAAACCATTTAATAAAAAAAAATTACCCTCAGTACAGCCAACCTGGATTCGAACCCCAACCTATCCATCATCGGCGAGCCATTATGAGCTTGGCATTTAGTGTGCGTTACCACCGTTGCGGGTGATAACATATTAACGAGTTAAACTAACGAGCACATTATGACGAGGATAGTCAGCGGAACTGCACCTATACTTCATTCACGACAGGAGTTTACCTCTGAAAGGTCTTTTTTCCTACCAATATGCTACTATATAATAGATTTCTGGTAGGGAAAAAGGCCTTTCAGAGGTAAACTCCTACCGTGAGCGAACTTTACATTCATTTGAAGAGAAGTTAGAGAATCATCTTCTAAATCCGGGTGATATCGATCCCTGGCCCCTCGAATCAAAATCACACCAGTTGTGCGTCGCGGATTGTTGCCAGAGTAGGCAGAGCTTATTAAAACAGTTTTAGTGATATGCTTTCACTCTCTCGATCCCCATTTGACCAATTATACATAAGAGTATTCTACTAAGTGATGAGAACATTTAACAGGAACAGTTTAAATTACCTCTGCTTATCCTGGCAAAACGACCCGTCACGCCACTGACTCACACACGCTTTGCGGCCAAACCTTCAGTTTGAATATTTTGTTTATTTAAATAATTCGGAAGTTGTCAGCTTTGATACTTATGTCTAACAGTGAGGCTCAAGAGGTGTTCGGATATCGGTGAAGTCAACTACCAAGACATCCTCAGAATGCAGTTGGCATTCCTAGCTAAAAATAAAGGGAAGCCGGGACGCCGAGAAACATTTCTCTCTTCTGCTCCACTTATTTACTCGCACAGAGAGAGAGAGAGAGAAGGTTTGAACTCCAATAAAGACTCAGTCAAATAAACATGTGTGTAAAAATACACCACGTTACAAATGACTTCCTGCATGCCACATATCTGGTCTTATTTTTAGTTTATTGGTTGACAGCTGTGGAAAGAGACCGGAACGGACAGAAGGGAGTACACTATGATGAGTAAAATGGTACCCGCTTGAATATCTTTAAGTGTCACTTGGAAGTGGTTCCGTGTTGTGAGGCATAATCGAGAGCCATTGTTACGCCAAAACATTGCCAAACCAGGGGGGAATTGGCCACGGTTCAGCTGGCATACAACTCCTCGGGGACCACCGACCACCCACCCCCTCAACCACTAGGCAAACAGTCGCAGGTTGTCGGCCTTCGGTCACTCATAAACAACCCCGCCTGCTATCTTCACAACGAGATACAGGGGAAAGTAACATTACAGCCATTTTCCATCACAACCACCTTTATATCTCAAACTATATAAATACCCCATAAATACTTTTTTTAATTAATTTAACACCTCTGACAATACATCTTGTGAATGTGAGGAATGCCAGGCCTCCACCGTGGTTCGGATTCCACGTTAAACTGTAGGTCCTTCATTTCATCTCACGATCACTCTACCATTACACATTAGCGTAAGTGCGTATAACCCGAACGGGTAGTAAGACGCGGTGCTAATAATAATAATAATAATAATAAATTTAAATATGACAGGCGGCTTTTAAACATAATCTAAACATATGGCAGCTCTAACTCAATATGAGTTGGCATTTACTTTCCTTCTTTTTTCCCCTGTACCCTTCAAATGACAGGATTGGTAGAGGAGCCCTCACGCTGAAATGGAAGGCCCGGACAAAGGCCCGTATGCAAGAATAAGTCTGAGCGAAACAAAAGGCGGAGTCGAGTCGATGGTGATTTGTTTCGTTATCTACTTTGCTGCAAATCATCGCACTATATACTCTGATCCACCTTCTGTTTCTCTCAGCCTCGTTCTTGCAAAGGCCTATCGCTAGACGAAGTACAATTACGTGGGTAAGTGGTTAAAATGTTTGATCGTGAGACTAAAGGACCGTCTTCAATTACGGGTTGTAGTGATGCATATATTATTATTACTGTTATACAAGATGATATTGACGACTTCGTCCACTTAACCGCCTTCGTGGATATTCTCGTCCTTTTCCTTTATATTAGGTAGTTTTAAGTCACTTATAAGTCCAGGTCCCGGATTTTAATGACATGTCATAATTTTATTGTTTCATATGAGACAAAGCTCATAAGTACATAAACTCTGTTAATGATCCCCCGATTGTAGAAATGTATAATTTATAGGTCAATTTTAATTAATTTTTTTTGTCAGTTTGGAATTTTAGGTTATATTTTCTTGGTTTTTGTCTTTCAAAAGTCATTTTTAGACATGTTTAGGAATTTTTAGTCACTTTAAGGCATTTTTATTGATTAAGAATATTTTTAATCACATCGATAAATGCATACATTTGTTTAATCACACGTTTGTCGGAATGGGAATATTATGTAGATCATGAACTTTTTATCCCCTTTGTTTGTTTGTTTGTTTGTTTGTAAAATACACATTCCTGAAGTGACATTACAACTAAGCTCGAGAGGGCTGCGTTGGGAGCAGATATTTGTAAATCAATATTTTATTCAACAGAATGAAAGCGTGATACTTCATTGCATGTATAACATTTAGTTTGCATTTATAAAACACCTATCTGCTTTAGTAGTGTGAATTTATTACACATCTTTGTTCATATTTTTAGGTAATTTTTGATCATTTTTAGGTCATCAAAATCGGGGCCCTGCTTATGGCAAATACTGACAATAAAGCTTACTGACTCAAAAAAGAAAACTAACAAAATTTAAATGTGAAACATTCATCATACATTTTAAAAGCAATTTAGGTACCGTAAACCTGCTTCAGTGGCCACATAGCTTAAGGCGTCATTCTCGTAATGGACTAGACTGTCAGTGATGGGGAAATTGAGGTTCGAAGCCCGGTTGGGTGTAAGCCTACTGAGGGTCATTTTTCCTAAACTATTTTTTTATTTATATGAGTTATTTAAAGTGTACTTTCTAAATCGACTGATTATATCGGCACACGAAAATGTTTATGAACGAAAGCGAAAGGGGCTACCAATTTTGCCGGGAAAGGTTATTTTTTACAACTCCCCCCACCCCCGGGATCTTTTATATGCCACAATCCACATGGGACCGACGGGTTTATTTCCCCTCTGAGGGATTCCCCAAAAAAAATCCTTCAATTCCGGCTGAGTTTTAACTCAGAGACGAGACGAGCACTTTATCCCAAATGCAAATGCGGGTAAACTTCCTCTAAAATTAAACCTTACTCATCCTTGATCCATTATGATAATAATTAGTACCCTACATATTGGCTTATAATTCGAACGGATAGTAAGACGTGGTGCTAAAAAAAAAGTTACAGGAAAGCTGTCGGTAATTTTCCCTCTAATTTTTGTTTTATTTTATTAGTAAGAACTAAATTCAACTACTTAACAGATTGACGAGGGTGAAGTTCAACGATATACGCCAGTTTTTAGTTGGAGAGAAGACTTTGAACGACAATTGGGTGGATTAGATTCAATCCAATCAACTAGAGAGCGCTGCACTCTGCGTGTGGTAGAAACGGCCCTTCCCTTGATTTGAGTTGATACTTGTTTGTAACGGTATTTGTTTGGTATGTTACCCGGATAATAAACTCCCATCGTTTGTGTTTGGGTATGAATGATTGCTCAAACGGGGAGATAGTGTGGGAGAACATATCACAGGTACAGTTTAACCATGCTCTACCAAAACTAGTAACTCTCTATGACACGACATTGTTGAATTATTAGTTTAAAATATGCTGTTTTAGATAAAATAAGATAGGACTTAATGTTAAAAATTGAACGGCAAATTTTCCAAACGTTAAATGGTAGGTCAACATTGTTTCAATTAATAACATTGTTTTCATATCATTTGATTTGTGGCAAATAATACTTTCTTAAATGTCACTTTCCCTTCTTAATGTTCTACTATATTGTTTGGGAAAATTTAACACTGCTGTAAAAATAAAACAGTAACATTCAGTAAGAAATCCAAACCTATATAGGGCATAGAGCAATTTTGATGATGAAGTGCAATAACAGACACCGCTTGGTTATCTTAAAGATCCACCCTGTATAGCACAGTATTGATCGTACTCGAACCAAGCCTTTTATAATAAAAGCTACCTAGAAACACGTCAACACACGCCTGGTAAAACAATAGGGCTCAGAGCAGCATGGCGAATGTCAGCTATTCTTAACGTCACAGACAATGTGAATGCTTCTCATGAGTGTGTTTACCTACCAATCTCCCGGTATTTTTTAAATATGTATGAAAAGATACGAACTAGCTTGTTTCAAATACGTTTTAGATGAAAATTCGAATTGTGGAGATTAAAATAAAAGGTTATAAACATAGATTCTTTCTATATAAAAAAAGCGACGGATACGCACATGGAGAAACTGCAGGTGTTTCAGAACTGGATCCTGTTAAGTATTGTTGATGCATCCTGGTAAGTCCCCATTAGTTGGATATTCCGTATAACAAGGACACCTTATGTAATCTTGCGCAACCTTCACGAGAAGGTACCGGGTTCTGCCAAACCTCTTATCCAGAGGTTTGGGAAGTATGTGGTTAACACAGGAGGGCACCCAAAACTTGCCGAAGCCCTCCCCGCACAAGCGAGACACTGAACCCCAGTGGTCCGTGAGAAGCCCCCCCGTAGAGTAACGTGATTGCACTTTTCTCTAGAAACCATCAAGTTTGGTATAACTTGTGTTTAAGATGGCCGCATTGGTCAGCGAGAAAGAACCAATCGCTGTCAGGCTACATGGCCTAAGTGCAGTTTTCTGGAACTACTACTCTATTTTCTCTAAAATTATAAATCCTTTCTCCCTTTACCACCATTTATCATATCAATAAGAAAGAGGGGAAAAAAGAACTACAAAACTTCGTATCATAAGATAAATTATTATTATCATCATCATCATCACCGTGTCTTACTACCCGTTCGGGTTGTACGCACTTACGCTAATGTGTAATGATAGGGTGATTGTGAGACGAAATGAAGGATCTACAGTTTAACGTGGAATCCGAACCACAGTGGAGGCCTGGCATTCCCCACATTCACAAGATGTCTTGTCAGAGGTGAAGGAAGGGTTTGGTAATCAGATCATAAGATAAAGAAGAATGCTCACTGCTAGTTATCAAATATCTTTTAAAAAAAATTCTATTGTGATCTTAATGAAAATAATACTGTATTTGTTAGAGTAAGGCTAAGTCTAGATTCATTTTCCATCGAGCCTAGTCTCATAGCTCTATGACTATGCTTAAAAGGTAATTGAAAAATAAGCTTATGTCACATTTTCACACATTTATTCTATAGATAAAATTCAAACTATAACGTTTTTAAGGAAAAAGGACCTTGTTGGAATCATTCGACTTATTTTGGCGTAAACCATATTTTGAAATAAGGCATTGTAGAATTAAACATTGCGTTAGAGCTGAACTTCTGATCAGTGATCATTAGCCTACTGAGGTGGCCTCAACAATAATAGGCTACTTTTTATTTTCAGAACTTTTTAGAGAAACGCGAAAACCCGCCACTTTTAAGTACCTACGGTTATAATCACGGTATGGCCTACAGTGTCGGTAATTGATTCAATATGTCTTCGTGATTATCTCCTAAAAATCATCGAAACATGAATATTATCATCAGCATCGGGTTAGTCTTACCTTTCATTCTAAGTTGTATTGTTTCCAATACCATTGGTCACATGGTATAAGGTATCACTCTCTCAATAAACTGGACTTCCAGTGATAGGAAGGTCATGGATCTAATACCAACTGGTTTATTGAGGATAGCTTTTCATAAATGGGTTTCTACTGTTCCTCCACACAAATGTGGGTATATTTCACCTACATTTTCCTTTCCCATTCCTGTGTAATTAGTGTAACTATGTGGATAGCCCGTACTGGCAGTATAGCGCACTCGACAGACAAGTAGTTCTTGTTGGCTGCACAAATATTGTGATTGGATTTAAGTTGCGAGTCTTGGGTTCGTTCTCGGTCGACTACATTGAATATTTGGTTTATCCGTTTAGTGATTTACCGTCTCCACTCCCCGCAAATATAGGTACATTTAAGCTCACTTTCCCTTCTCATCCCTTGCCTCTTTACACCTTGAGTTGTACGTATCGATACAAATACTAAAAACATTATCACATTTTTACTTCTTTTTTTAGCGATACGTCCAACTTCCTGTTCGGGTTGTACGCAAATTTACTATAGCTATACTAATATTTTATTATGAAGGTTGAATTTAGAAACGTTGTACCCACATTTACGTGGAGGGAGAATGTAAATAATTTATAGGTAAGAAACTCAGTACACCTATCAATGATTTGAACCCCGATCTCCCCGTCTACCTCAATCCAGTCTATTGAGAAAGTGACGCCTTAGGTCGTTCTACCACCGAAGAGGATCAATTTTTACTTAATTTAAGAATTATAGTTAATAATTGTTAATCTGGTCTAATCTAATTTTCAGGGACTGAAATTGCCTTTGAGCGTGGCACTAATTGTGAGCGTGATGAAAATATCCCAAGAGAGTTAGAACTGAACCAGATAGAGCAACAAGACTAGTGGCTCGGCAACAGCTCGACGGAGCGCCCACATTTCGCTTCTGGCTTTAATCCTGCGGTCAGTATGAGTTAATAACCCGTCTCACGACTGACTAGCTTAGATTAGAAACAAGATTACTCAATTTTCATCAGATAAATTGGGATCAATTATAAATGTTTTCAATTAAAAACAATTAATTTCCTATTTGGTTTAAATATGGTAAAACTATTTCACTGGTTTTAATTACACTGTTTTATAAATTGAATAATTTCACGATGTAACGTCTAGTTAAAAATGTATTACCTTTCTTAACTATAGTGAGTTTGATTGGAATAACAGTTAAGAAAATTTTAAAAATATTTCCTTGCGGCCAAAATTGGTAACATTTTTCTATATTATTTGTTTTCTTTTCAAGGTATTTATAATATTGATCAAAATTGATGGCTGCAGATAACATGACTTGATGTATGAATATATCACATTGTTTTAGTAATTTTAGTAACTTCAAAATACTCTTCCAACCAAAATGAGGTTATTGACATCATTCGTGTGGTGAGATGAACTCTTACATATACAAAGCGCCTGATGCACATACAACCCGCCAAACCTGTATTGTATACTTGAAGTACCTCAGACCCTTGCTACAGAGCGCCGTTATAAGATCTTCGAGAGTTGCACCCCGCTCCCTCCCTTCCCCAACCGAACCTTTTGACACGACAAGTGTCTTGAAACGCGGCCGATAGCTAGCTGTTCCTTGATCCCTATTTGCGTGTTGTTGTTTTTTGCTTCAGAGCACAATTTGAACCGTAGCCACTAAATGAGCCTGGTTCTTCCTACCCTTGTCTACATTTCTCTTTTGAACATTGAAGAGAATAATAAAGTTAAAATTGGTAGCACGCTTGTGAGGAAAGACGATTAAGGGAAAGATCTGTTTCTAAAACAGGTCCATGAAAAATTGCAGTGAAGGTGACTGTAGCTTCTCTCTTATGAACTCATTTGTTAAGTTCTGTTGACTTTTTATTTTCCCTCGGCGTCTTACTACTCCGTGGGATATCCGTAACTACAGTAGACCCATGGCTTCTTTGGTGCTGACTGAAAGCTCACAGCTGACAACTAAAAGCTTTGAAAAGTTACCAGACCAAATTATGTATCCCTACGCCGAACCTTATGATATGCAAAAACATGTGTTTAGCAGCTGTCATTTCTGACAGTCGAAATGTATGTATATACCTAAATGTTGACTGCTAGAAGTCAGCTGTGAGCTGTCAGCCAGCACCAAAGAAGCCATGGAGCTACTGTAATTACATTAAATGGGTAACAATGAATAAGGTGGTGGTAAAATTACAGTAATTGTTTGCACATTTTCGTGGTGAAAGGGTAGGAAACAAGGGAGTAAACACCCTTATTACACCTAGTTGGGATTCAAAACATGACGTTCACGAGTTTGATGTGGCTATTTTTTAATTTGGTGTACTCACTCACGCTGATGTTCACATGAGGTAAAGAGTCAAACTTGGTGACAGAGAGGTTGAGGTTCCACTCTCGGCACGGGTAGCGGAGTCCCCCCCCCCCCCACTNCTCTCAAAGTTAATTTAAGTCAGCCTCCTGTTAAATATCTTCCTCATCATTACAACAGCTTTGATTAAAACCATTGGTGTTAAACGAGCGGGCTTTCACACACCGGAAACCCGCGAGTTTTCTTTAGTGCCTTGTTGTAAACTCATTTCAGAGATGACTAATCGACTCTGAGGACGTTGATTGAAGTCGGCCGGTGTTTGACCTGTGATGACGCTCAAAGATATCTCGCTATCTGAGTAAAGCATCATCTACGTGTGTGAGTGCTTGGTACTTTGTACAATCACGTGACATTCATTGTCACTTCCTCGAGACAATGAGACGGCCTTCGCCAAAGAGAGAACTTGGACGCGGGCCTTGACTCCGGTCCGGAGAAAGGGCAAAGTCCATGGACCGTGGGTGAAACTACAACAAATTTGGACTTTGAAATGACTCTTTATTTGACATTTAGACATTTTAAATGCCCTGTGACTATATGCATCGGGACGTGGTTTTAAATCCTGCATCGGTAGGAACGCGGAATAGTCGTCAAGTTAGTCTATTCTGATTCTTAAGTGATGGGGAGGTTAGGGTTCTAATTCAAGCTAGGTGTACATAATTTTTTTTTGTCTTTAGTAGTTTAAACTCTTCCTCTCCTCAAATGTTGGTACAGTTCATTAAATTCTACCTTTCACCCCTTTAGTGCAGGCATAATTATATACGTATAGCCCGGATGGGTAGTAGGACTAAGATGTGGTGCATAGAAAATATTTCAACAGGCATTTCAAATAAATTAACGATTGATTTACATTTTATGGTAGAGGGAACTAGTTTAATTCAATGCTCCTTAATATCGAATCAGCTTCAGATAGCTAAATAATTGTTTTTGGTTCGAAACCAGGTCTGGTATGCACTGTAAGTGGTTATCCAGTTTGTGATTTCACTGTGGTTTTTCGATCTTGTATCCAAGTGAATGCTAACGCATTACCTTAAGGCGATTGGCCCTTTTCATTGGGCGTGGAAATGCAGAGCCGTGGGAACAAACGGCTATCTTCAAGAATTTTTTATTGTTTTGCTATTTTCTTTTCGGAAACGGGTCTTTCAAGAATAGAAGCATGTTGGTTAAGTTATAATTTGTATATACACACCTCCTCTATAATTTTAACAGTGATGAAATATCGATAAATTTGATATTTTTTGATAGAAAACTGTCGGCTACACAACAACAAATAAGAAAATGTAGCAATTAATAAACATCGATACATTATCTTAGAAGGGGTGTTGAAAGTATTACCATAAACATTTCATTCGAGCTCGAGAAAACTAATATTTACAAACTTATGATTTTTCCGCAAGACCTGTCCGGTAGCTAGCGCCATCTACGGTTTCCGTGATTCATCTGTTCTTGTTGGCGTGGAAGGATGCTTTAGTCGGTTGTGAAGCCACGCCATGTCTTTCATCTTCCCGCCCACCATTCCACAAAACAGGTTTTAGACTTGCCCTCGACAGGGCCAAAGCCCTTAATTTATTGTAAGTTTCGGGTAGCCCAAAAGGCCAGTAAAACTATTTACACTATTAAAAATCTATCAAGTGTTTAAATAACATTGTTACGACGATTTGAAGTGGCAAAATCTAATAATAAACCTAGATACAGCCTTATTACATAAAGTAGGTCAATGTGTCATAAATATTGAAAATATGATAAGATAAATATATGGCAAAAGAAGGCAATCCTGTTCTAACGAAAAGAAAACTGTGTGTCCGGATCATTTGGTCGTATTTAAATCAAGTTTGCGATAATATTTTCGGCCAACAAACTGTTTATGAGTTTTCGTTCCTCGCTAAGTAAATATTGATACATTCACAATGCAAACTAATAAATCGGTTGCGGCATTTTTTAAGCTTTGGCTTTTAATGTATTTCACTATACAAACTGAATTCATAATAAGTAATATGAGCCACTTCTGTGGTCTCATGATCTAAGGTATCACCTTTTTAATAGATTGGACTGTTGATGACGTGGAGATCGGGGTTCGACTCACGATCGGGTGTACTGATGGTGACTTTTCCTAAATAGTTTTCCACTTTATATACAAACAAATGCTGGTACACTTCATGTAAATTCAACCTTCTTCATCCCTAATTTATTAGTGTAGTTAACAACTGCGTAAAATCCAAATCGGTGATAAGATTAGGTGATACAAAAAATAAGTAATATGGAACCCATACCTGTGGCCATGCAGTCTCAGGAGTTACATTATGTCTACACTTGATTTTCATTTACAGGGTGGGTAGATTGCGGGTGATTTGCATCTGTGATTTATAGCTGTGTGTTTTCCATACACTGTATCTACTCTATAACATGCGTAATTTCTGTAAGACTTTCGTAATTACCTATCCTTAGATCTGGTCGATATAAACGCTTGTGTTAAACGTTTTATTTACTCTTATAGAGGGCTTTCTGTACATTGTTTTATCTCATGCTGACTAAGCCTAATATGGGATATGAGTTGGGTTTTTCTCTCCGTTTTTTCACCTCCCCATTTGCCCTCAATGTCTGATTAGGGATGCCATATATCTAATTTTTGTACATTTGTATTGTGGGATGCTGACCCATAAGAAACTCACGGGGCTTTACACTTCATGGAGTTAAGATCAGTAAAAACCAAGCAAACAAAAATTTTATATTTGTATTTCACAAAAGTTTTTCTGGAAATTTTACATAAGTTTATTTTATGATAACAAACTGTTACCATAATCTTGTCTTTATTCTTTAATTCAAATTATAATGTAGCTATTGCTTTCAAATAAAAATGGGAGTATTCTAACAGATTTCAAGACTCTAAATAATTTTGGAAGTGCCCTAAATTTTTAATTCTTATTGGGTAACATCAATAATTTTGTTTTTCATTATATTAATACACTAACGTGGAGGTGGGTGATCGGTCCTTTCCTACTCTGCCCCCATTTGACAAAACATACTTTCATTAATCCTTACCAACCTCACTTGGGAATGTGTTTTCTCTCATTCCTGGCCAATGAATGCTACACTGAACTGTGGGAACTACTCATAGTTAACTCCCTCTACCTTGGCAACAAGCCATGTCACACCAATGATTTACAACAACGTTTCGATAATTATTTAATAGTAACGTACTTTTTATTCTAATCCAATCCTGTTAATGTTTTATTTTTATTTATAATTAATATGTGAAAATAATATAGACGTTGTATGTATAATAAAATATACACTGATTGGTTTAGATTACCTACCAGCTTCGAGGAATAAACATTTCAATGAAACTAAAATAAAATTTAAGGGTTTGGTATATATACCATATTTTTGAAATGATTTATTCCTCTAATAATCTCTAATATCGAATTCGCCATTCCAACAAATCAATATTATTATATAGATTGAGGTTAAAGGATTTTCAGAGAACCTTCCAATACACGAATCTAGTTAAAAAAAATTGCAGACGTAGCAAAAATAAAGAAATCAATCATCACATTGTTTAACAGAAGATTTAGTTTCGATATCGTTGATGAGTGAGTTTTATCTATTCCACGTCCTTGTTATGTATAAGAGGATCATCAAAGATCTATTAGCACAATAGGCTTTATACTTGATCAAGAGAAGAAGATTAGATCAAATAAAGGCTGATGGATTATTAAAGAGAAGATGCAATCTTTAAAAAAAAATACTCATTTAATTTACAATAACATAACTCACGTCGGTTGGGATTAAGCACTAACCTCATCTCGACTGGTTTTCCAGTGATGGGGAGGTTGGGGGTTCGAATCCTGGCTGGGAGTACTAAGGATGGTTTCCCAGAGTGGTTTTACCTTTTCCCTCCACGCAGTAGCGGGTAGATTTCCCCTAAGTATGCGGTCAGCCCGGACGTATGCACAAATAGTAATAATTTCATTTAATTTCCTTTTTCAATGTGTTGGCCAACAATCGATAGTCGGTGACCTGGTGGTCTAGGGGTAAGGTGTCAGATGGCGGCCGGGGTTCAATCCTCGGTCCCGGCAAAGATTTATCTGATTACCAAACCCTTCCTTCACCTCTGACAAGACATCTTGTGAATGTGGGGAATGCCAGGCCTCCACCGTGGTTCGGATTCCACGTTAAACTGTAGGTCCTCCATTTCATCTCACAATCACCCTACCACTACACATTAGCGTAAGTGCGTATAACCCGAACGGGTAGTAAGACGCGGTGCTAATAATAATAATAATAATAATAATAATAATAACAATCGATACCTCTAGCAGGACGTGTTCGGTGTTCCTTTGTTGGGGATAAAGGGCTTTAGGGGCTTTAGTGGCTACGGGCTGAGACAATAAAGGGGAATAAAGTTTTTATTAGCACCACGTCTTACTACCCGTTCAGGTTATACAATTCTGTACTAATGGTTTTAGAGATAAGAAAGGTTATGTAGCGTAAATATACCCACATTTTAGTGAAAGGAGAGTGGGAAGCAATTTTGGAAAAACTGCCCCTTCATTACATCTGACCGAGATTTGAACCTCGATCTCTCAGTCATCGGCGAAAGGGTCGCCTTAGACCATGCTGGCACCTAAGTGGGTGGAATAAGGTTAAGTGACCTTTATTTTCCTGGCATTTCCGGGTAAAGACTTTTTAAAATACATTAGTAGGAGCCGAAGAAAGTATTTGGTTAATAATATATTCGTAAGTCATATTATGTCGAAATCCTTCAACCACTAGCGATCGAGAAAATCTAACTACACATTGGATCTCTTAATACAGTAATATTTTTATTTTAACCATTTGTTTGAATTGAAATTCAACTCTCTTAAATCCGTTTCGATGGCCGCATGGTCTAACACACTACTCTTGCAATAGACTAGCCTGCCGATGACGGGGGCATCGAGTTTCGAATCTCGGTCGGGTGTACTGAGGGTAGTTTTTCTAAAATGGTTTTCCACTCGCCTTCCACGCAAATGCGGGTACACTTGCTCTAAATATAACTTTCCTGATCCCTCAAATCACTAGTGTAATTAGTTTATACGTGCATAACCCGAATGGCTAGTAAGACATGTTGTTAAAAAAAACATTCCGTGAGTTACTGAAGTTAGAGTTTCACTTCTTCAAAGGTATCTAAACAATATTGTAGATGGAAATGTGAACCACAGGATTTATTTGTGCATCTCCCGGATAGCCTCTAAAGCGGGAAGAAGACGGAAATTAATAAGCTCAAAGCGACAACAATGACCAAACGTTAATTGTGTGGGACACGACCGGTTTGTAAACAAAACACTGCAAGTACAGTTAGAACCAGAGGTTAAGAAAATAAGTTGAAATAAGCGAGAAATACTCGTTGCTGGCTATGATGATGTGCGTTGTCACCAGATTTCATGTTAAAACATTCTAGCAACTGACTAGGTATAAACATTTTTAATTAACTAATTTACATTTGCACTAAGTTATTTAAGGTGCGGCAGAAGGGAGCGCGAGTAATTTTACAGTTTTTACACCATTACATTTTTTTTTTGCTAAAATAAATTAAATATTTCTTCAGTAGCAGCATAGAGCTTAGTTTTCTGCGCATGCTTATGTCAACAGATCTTGAATATCGGTGAAGGGTGTCCTGGAATTTTGTCAAAACGTTTTTAATAAAGAGAAAAAGTTTCGATGAAATTCCAGGACATCCTTGACAGATATTCAAGATCTGTTGATATTAACGTGTACAGAAAACTAAGCTCTACGTTGTTACTGAAGAAATATTTGATTTATTTTGGCCAACAAATTTCAATTCTATAAAAACTGTAAAAACAATTTCGCTCCCTTCTGCCACACCTTAAAATTTCCCAAGTAATATACGAGTCTGAGGTTTAGAAGGTCCAAAGCCCTGGTGCAGTTTCCCAAACAAGTTGTCCCCGTAGTCACACTTGACCTTGGTTCCGTGGTCGCCCGCAAGGCCCCGAGTTTAGATGACCCGAGATATTTTGGGCACAATCTCCACCCGATTTCATCAGAGCGGCTTCGATCGCTGCTACCATCATCTCCTGGCGTGTTTGTCTCGTGCGTGTGTCACAGAAACAAGCGCAGAGCTCGAGATTAGATTGGAACGAGACATTCGTGCGGAGTTTATGTATTTTCAAATTTAATATTTGGAACATTTTATTTATTACTATAAATAATTTTGAATCAACTTTATTGAAAACGTTCAAATACTTAATGGCGTTCAACCAAGTAATGAGGTTTTTTTAAATATATTATTTTGTTTGGAAACCATTCTGTGTTCTCTTAATTAACTAAGATTTGATAAAAAAAATTATTGTTGTTGATCTTACTAAATATTTTAGTTGTGATATAAACAATTCTAAAGAATTTATTAAAGTTTATTGAATTTTTATTGACACATTATTATAACTTTAATAATGGTAGTATTATTATTTATATAACAACAACAAAATACTAGGGTTTTTTTTCTGACAATACTTATTTTAGAACAAAAGTTAGTTAATCCAGGGAGTTTAAATGGATTCCCAATCCAACATAAGCTGATAAAGGAAATGTTAAAACTCGCTTGAGTACCTGAAGGTATTGAGAAATGTGTTTACGATGCATAAAAATAAAAAATCTTGTGGTCGTAAAAATGCAATTTCGGAATTTTATCGGGTTAGCACATTTTATATGCTCTTGATTCCCATAAAATTGTTTTAAGTATCCTTTCTGAATTCCATATGGTTCCTGCTCATACGATGTTGCCTATTTTTATTGTTTTAATATGTTTTTTGTTCTAGACATGTGCCCTTAAATAGTTAAAATATATTAAGAAATCCACCATTTTTTCCGGGCACAAAACTCTCTATAGTTTAAATGTTTTAGACCACGTTGATAAAATTTACCATTTCGAATGTTTAAATTCGAACATAGTCCTTACAATAATAATTAGCATGGAGACTATTTTTTCTTCTTCTAAAAACAAAGGCAAGTGTCGTAAATATTACTATATAAGACAAGTATTTGCCATAAATACCTGCACATCGCAAAAGAATATTAATTTTATTAACTTGTGTATATACTTTCTCTCAACATTTACTGACAATAAAAGAAATTTTAATTTTAATTTGATTGTTATATGAATTGGGTTTTCACACAAAAGAGTTTTTTTGCTAGTACTGCGTTTTACTACCAAATCAGTTTATACTCTTATTTACTTATCACGCTAATGGTTTCAAGGATGAGGACGTTTATATTTAGAGGAATTGTACCCGCATTTGTGTGTAAGGAGATTGAAAAAAACGCTTTTGAAAACTCAGTACACCCGAACAAGATTTGAACCTCGATCTCCTCGTCATCCGCAGTCTAATCTAACACGAAATTAGCGCGTTAGACCATGCGGTCATCGGAGAGGATTCAATCATTTAGTTATTCATGGACAAATAAGTTTGCGTATCTTTATATCCGACTGTCGTCTTTGCTGTATGTGTAGGCCTACTGTTGCTACCCCCCCTCAGAAAAAAAAAGTTGGACTATCTACAAGATTTTAACCAAATCTGACTACTTGCCATTAGTGGAAACATGACTCGGTCATGCAAAACTTGTTAAAGGTTTAAACTTAAGACATTGCGATTAAGATACGACCTTGGCTAGGAAACAACAAATAATCGTGATAAATGTTCTTCGTGTGGTTACAATCTTACTTAGAAACATCAATAATATTAAATAGCACGTTCCATGGTCAATAACTCATTCCAAACACATCAAGAAAAGGGCTTCATCGGCACAGTAAGACGCCAACATAGCTAACATTTTAATTATTAATAATATTAATATTTATTTAGTGTTTTATTTTATTGTGGTTATTTTAGAGTTACTTAAAATATTATATCAAAAGTGACAGTTACAGATAATATAACTTGACGTATGACGTATCTCTAGTAACTTAGTGTCCATTGATAAGAAAATTATGTTCCACTTTGCTATACCTTTATTAGTATGACATCCATGAAGAAACATCTACCTTAGATTAAAAATGTTATGGTGTTTGGCATTAAAGAGTAGAATTTTTTTAAATATTTAATTTTAATTGTGCTCACAGAATAAATTAATATAAATTAAACATAATCATTTTAAAACCAATATTAAGAACTCTTTTAATTTATTTAGAAGTATGTTTCAAATAAACAATTTTCTGCAAGTTTTCAAATGCATTTGTATGTATAATATTCATAATATATTCATGTGAATACATATTCATTTAAACATAAATTAGTTTAAAATATATATACATGTGTATATATACAGATACACATAATTGTAACATGTATCTGTATGTGTATATATAAGTGTGTATGTGTATGTATTTATGCATAATTTATTTAGAAAAATATATATGTATACATTCATGTATACATATATGTATTTAAAAATTAAAAAATATATATCTTCAAATATACATGTGTATACTTTCTTATGAAAAATAAATTAAAAAGAAATATATCATGTGTATATAATGATATATTACTTTATATATAAATATATTTATAAATTAATATAAATTTATATATATATATATATATATATTCAAATATACATGAATAAATCAAACATCATCATTTTAAACAAATATTAAGACCTCTTTTAATATTATTTACAAAAATGTTTCAAATAAACAATTTCCGCAAATATTCATAATTATATATATATATTATTTGTGTGAATATATATAAATATAATATATATGTATATACATGTATAAATATGCCCCATATATACACATGAATATATAAGTTTATCATTCGTCACCATTTAAATATTTTACCAAGAAACTGTTGAGCAAACATTTCGTGGTATTTTAATGGCGAAGAACAAAGTAAACATTTATTTTCTCACAGTAACTTTGACTCAATTCTACATTTAACCTTGGACTCATGCGAGCTAAACGTAGTGGTGGTCTACTACGTATGTATTTAATAAACAAGGGAACTTAAATAAGGCTTTGCTTCAAATGGTTTAGACCCAATAATAGAATATATTATCAAGATAATTTGTGTACCATGTCTTACTTCCCATTTGGGCTATCCACATTATCATATATCTAAGGAATGAGGAAGGTAAAATCTAAAGAAAATGTGGAAACAAACATGAAGGAAGGGTAAAAATACATTAATTAAAATCATCTTTACCACACTAAACCAGGATTCAAACCCCAAATTTTCCATCCCCAACAAACCAGACCTGATGAAATTGACGCCTTAGCCCACGTGTCCTCTGATGTGAATACACAATTATTTTAATAAACTATATTTTTAGTATATATATAACCTATTTATTATTATTAAATGTATTCCTCCCTGAAAACTCCATAGCTTCAGCCCACAATCGACCCATTTGACTGAACGGCCGCCATCTGTTGACGAAGGTAGTACCAACTTGTGCGGATAGAGGGTGCCATGTGGCAAGCATAATGAACACTCCAGCCGTTAATATCAGTTGTCCAGACTGGAGTCGCTACTTTTTCATTCAATTAACTCCTCATTTACTCGCGCGAGGCTGAGTCTTCCCCGTTCCGGACCCACTAACTCACAGAAAATCTAGAATTGCTGGGGATCAAAGCTGGGACCTCTGGATTTGTAACCAGGAACTAATAAACTTAAATTAATATATTAGCAATTACAGTGCGTTCCCTAAGTAGTATACTTTTGCTACCGCGAGGGCACATTTGCATAACAATGGGAGCTTAATTGATTGGGGGGGTGGGGGGAGTATGATGCCT
>CABFVX010003299.1:0-89426 GCA_902151425.1 Timema shepardi
CTCCTTGAGTATATAAAAACACAAAGTTCACAGTGTAGCACACAACTTTACGGAGCAACGCTCCACGCACGTCCACTCGCTACGAGCGCAGCAGACAGACAGACAGACAGAGGGACTGCTAGAATTGTAAAATCCAGTTTTTTGGGTTCGGGTTTACTTAAAACGTAAAGATTCGTCATAATCTAGAGATATATTTTTTCTTGATTACAATACTTCTTCTTGACAAGAGAAAGTAAAAAGCGTAATTTATCATTCTGTATGTCCCCATGTCTCTCTGTCTGTCTGTTTGTCGGTCCTTGTTCATGGATGGACTCTTAAATGGATTCTGTTCAAACTTGATATCTAGATTTTGCAGGGCTATACCTCGTAACGCATCTTCTTTTTTTTTTTTACTTTGACCCTATCCTTTTAAGGGGTACTTTACTGATTTTTTTTAAGTTAAAAATATTTCGAAAATTGTTTTTGTTTAAATGTATGTATAGGTTTAATTTGACATGAAAAACATTAAATAATTTATTTTCCACAAAAATTCTTTGGAGGGTAGTTTACCGACGGAAAACTTTTGAAAATTTGAAACATTTCAAAAATAGTTTTTAACGATTTTATTTAAGATGCAAATCTGGAGACTGGTATTTACGACAAATAACGATGCATAGTTGTTTTTGAGGTAAAATTTCCTTAATGAATTATTATGAATGATTTTTCCGAAACTTGGAATATTTTACAAACGATTGAGTGATTTGGTTCCAAATGGGTATCTTGGGAGTGCTTGAAATAACAAATAACACTGTTTAGCTTTTTTGAAGTAAAACAAATATTTATGAATTATTTACGAATAAATTATTTTTTCAAAAACTTGAAATATATAGAAAATGGGTTTAAATATTTGTTTCTTAATGGATATTATGAGAATGTTTTCTATGACAAAATAATATTGTATACTTATTTTACGGCTAAAACACATTCACGGGTAGTTTATTGAAGACTGATTCCTCAAGATTTCGAATATTTAAAAAATATAGCTATAAAGATTTGGTTCCAAATGGGTATTTGTTTTTGGGGTGCAAAATTCATTTATGGGTAATAGTTGTTTTTTCCAAAACTGGATATATTTTAAAAATGGCTTTAATGATTTTGTTACAAGTGGGTATCTAGGGAGTGTTTGACATGACAAATAACTCTTTAAATTTGGTTTTGGCTAAAAATACGATAGAATTAGTTTTCTGATGAGTGATTTCTGAAAATTCGAATTATTTTGAAAATGCCTACAGTGACTTTGCTTATAATGAATATCTGGAGAGTATTTGACATGTACATGACAAATAAAGCTGTATATTTCTTTTTTTGGGGGAAATTATGTTATAAGAAGCTTAATACGGACTTTTTTTTAAATCTGACTAATAAAAAAAGTGTTAGCGATTTCGTTCAAAATGGTTATCCCATTAAGTAGCTTGTACTATTAGTTATGTTGATTTGTTTTTCTAAAAAAAAAAAAATCATTTAATAGTAGTTAGTTAATGTTTGATTTTTGAAAAATTTGATGATTTAAAAAAAAAAACTTTAGCTATTTGGTTCAAAATATATATTGGAGGACGGTTTTATAATATCAATAATAACGTATATTTATTTATATAAAATGAATTAATTTAAGAATGGTTTACTTTTGATAAATTATGGAAAATAAAAAAAAAAATTAAATATACTTTTTCGATTGAAATGGGAATTTAAGACTAGCTTTTTATGATAAATAAAATATATTTTTTTATTTTTACAACTAACAAAACATTTTAGGAAAGCTTACAGATAATTAACTTTTGAAAATTTGAATTTCGTTAAATATAAACTACTTGAATAATTTAGTTTAAAAATGTGTGCACATTGTAATTAACTAGATGATGTGTTTGTTTTTATGAAGAAAACATAATTAAGGGTAGTTTAGTCAAATCCTATTTTTGAAAACTATCTTGGAAGCCATAATATACAATATGAGAAAGTTTGTTCGACTGTATCATACCATTAATTTTTTATTTTAATCGTTTTTACATAACTGAAATACGAAATTATAAAAACAGCCGTTTGGATGTTACCTTTTTGTGGAAGCGGCCTGTGTTTGACTTAAAATTGCCTTACAAACGGGAGCTCATAAAAGCTAATCATAAATTAAGATAGTGAACCAGCTGAAACAAGGGTGGTTAATGACGCCATACCAACAGTGTTTGGTTGTGTCTATGCACTTGTGTCTATATAATTAAAATATTTGAATTTGAAACTAATATTTTGTATGGCTCTTTCTTTAAGCTATAAAAAACACAATTTATTTTGGTAGCTAATTATAAGAAATTACAAGTGCGAATATAATACGTTTTAATATCTTATTTCATGTACTATAGTATTTTGTCACCACAACGGAAAAACTAAAAACACTCGTTTTATTAATTTACATATATATTTTAAATCAGCTAAGAAAAATCCAATTCTCCAGTAACCTTTTGGAAGGTATTATTAGAAGGTTTTTTAAAACTTTTGTTTGATAACATAGTATTACTAATAAAATAGTTATTAATTCCACATAGGTCAACATTAGTGACGTTCAACAAATCTTTGCAATAGCAATCTTCTGCTAGCTGTCCAATGGCAAATCATCTGTAGCACATACACGTACGGGGTTAAAGTTCTTGAGTTATTTTACCGGACTCTAATCCTTTAATCAAGAGTTGTATAAATTTAACACATTTGAGTGATTTTTATTTCGCTATTTACTATAAACTAAAACAATCTAATGCATTGAGATTACATAACTTAAATAGTTGATCTTAGTTTACACAAATATTACTTCAAATAATTTCTAGAAATATTAAATATACAAACATTTTCTTCGAATCTGGTAGTTAGGAGTGAACACCTCCCTCTGAACTCCCCTCTACCTTGAAATTGAATTCTTGCTACGGTCTTAATCCCCTCACACACCCCCAAGTAGATTTATGGGTGTGCCACAGTCACTTAAAGTACTCGTATATTATCTAAACGTAGCTTCACTAATCATAAATTAACCAAACTTAAATCTAACCTAGCAAAAGCACGATGTAGTATTTTTTAAATAAATAATATGTAAAGCTATAACGATTATTAAATTTCAGCTGACATAGACAATCCCCTTGAACCAGTGGTCACACAGTATAAGGTTTACATTAGACTAAATTGCCATCGACGGTAAGGATCGAGGTTCAAATTTCTGTTAGTTGCGCAGGGAAGCGATGGAGACGAAAGGAAGACAACGAATTAATTAAATAAAACAAAGGTTTATCCATTTACTCTCCATGTTAATTCGGATAATTCAGGTGCATTCCCTCTAAAACAAACTTTCACATTCTTAACGCTCAGATTAAGTATTTAATAACCCTTTGGTACGCAGGTACTCATTTCTAAACAATAAGACAGGTGCGTTTTACATGTAGTTAGCCGCTGCCTGCCACCGACGGTATATAAGTCCACACTCAGTTACCACTTCTTGTATCTCCCTCCGTATTCTCTAAGGGTGTTTGTCTAGCCACCCCCTTTCAAAGTGAATAAGACGTCCCTTTCTGGGTCTCGCTGACGTGGCAGTAATTGTCACACTGGCGTATCTTGAACAGAAGAGACAGGGGGAGGTTTGTGAAGGAGGAAGGTTGCGGTGACCCCCATACCCTTATTCTCACCCTTAGTTTATCGGGGAGCTGTCAACGGACTGACATGTCGTCACAGCTATATATATACACTCAAACATATCTCTTAAGATGACCTAGGTCCAGTGAGTTGAATGGGAATAAAAGTGATAAAATAGAAAAATGGTGTGCTTCTCTGGGAATTTCCCAAACTTCTTCGAAACGTAAGAATTTCCCAAACTTCCTCGTAACTTAAAATGTGTTTGAGTAGATTTTATATAAAAACTTTTTTTTGTCAAAATAAATAAAATATTCCTGAAATACTAACTCACAGTTAAATTTTTATCATATGGTGATTTCAACAGTTGTTATTGAATATCTGTCATTGGTGTCCTGGAATTTAACCTTCTCTCTTTATTTAAAAAGTTGTTCATCTAATGCCGCTATGCTCATGACAGATATTCAAAGAGTGTTGATATCAACATCTGAATAAAATTAAACTCAATATTTTATTAATTTTGGCAAAAAAAGGTTGTTTTTTTTCCGGACAAACTGCAAAAACACTGGCCTTTTCTCACGCACTCTACATCCCCACCTTAAGGTAGCCACCCAAAGGATCGCTGAGACGCGTTGCAGATGTCCAAAAATCCTGCATAGTTTAAAAAGTGTTTCGTTATTTCAAAATATGGTTCACGTCAACGGACTCAGCGGTAAACATGAAGTTTAAAGTTACCAACATGTATTTGTAAAATTAGAACCCTTACATTTTAAATCGTAAAAACAAAAAACAATCATGCAATGGTAAAAGTATCTTATTTTAAAGTACATTTTATATGAATTGTCACATTTTTGAGATTATAGCTAGTGGTAAGAATCATAAATCCAGCCATTTTAAGACAAAATAAGTAAATTTTTAACAGCGTCAAAACACAACAATAAATAATTGAGGATTTTTACGTTTTTATATTAAGAGAAAATATTGTGATCATGGAAATCTTTGACCTCTAGATTATAATGAATCTTTACGTTGTGCGTGTTTATGTACCCAAAAAGTGGATTTCTCCATTTTGTCTGTCTGTCCCTGGAGACAGATTTGAAATGGTTTTGTGGATTACGTTCAAATTTGTTCTTTATATGTTATTTTTATTTGGACTCTAGTCCTCAAATTAAGGTTAGTTTACTGTTGAGTGATGTGTTTAAATTCCAAATGTTTTTGAAAATAATTCTAAAATTACTTTTTGAAATAATAGATATCTACGGCGTGTTTGAATTCCCAAATAACACTGTACAGTACATTTGGTTTTTGGATAAAAATTGGTTGAAGGCTAATTTACTGATGGATGCTTTTTAAAAACTCGATATAATTCGAAAAGATTTCAACAATGTTGTTTTAAGTATATATCTGTGGAGTGTTTGACATTACAAATATAAATGAATGTTGTTATTTTGGTAAAAAAAATTGTTTAAGAGTAAACATTTACTGTTGAATATTTTTATTTTTATTTTAAATATTTTAAATACTGTTCTAACGATTTTGTTCAAAGTGGATATTTGGTAAGTTTTAACAATGTAAATATTTTTTCTATTGATTTTTTTAAACAAAATAATAATAGATAGTTTGTAAACATTAAAAATAAACTATATAAACTAGAGATAATATTTTAAATTAAGTCCTCACGAAAGCCACAGGTGGATTTTTAAAGGGAATTTAATAGTAATTTTTTGTAATACATTATGTTGATTTTGTTCTGGAATATGTTTTAGGCTTAATAATTAGGAGTATTTTTGATTAAAAAACATAGCTTTAACATGTTAAAGATTAGATATTGCTTCAGCTTTGCATTTTAATATCATTTTATTGACTACGAGTATAAAAGCCATGTTAAATAACCGCAAGGACTTTCTCACTCCATTGTTTAAGAATGGAGATATTTACTCAAAACTCGTAAAAGATGATAAATGAAATAATACACACTAGTAAGCCCCAGCAAAAATGGCGTGATACTTAAGTAAAACATTTTTTGACTCCCGGTTTTAAATTTTATAATTTTATTTTTAAAGAATTAAATTCCTCATTTGTATATTTGGACCAAAACAAAGATCGATATTGGGTCCACAAGGTCCAACACTTCGTATTAAAATTTTGACTTCCAGTTAAATTTCGACATTTTTTTAGAAGTTGCACATATTATAGTTTTCACATTGTTATTGAATTCTTCATTTATAAATTTTGACCAATAAAAAAGGTAGATATTGACTATAGAGTCTAAAATGATAAATATAGATAACTGTTGTACAAACATTTCCCATGAGAGGTCAAATCAAAAAGAACATCAACTTTTGGAAAGTATTACATATTTACTTATTCTATGGAATTAGAGTATTATTTTTTAATGACTTCAGTAATATCTCTGTTCAACTAAAGCTAACAAAATTGTATTAATAATTATATTTACCAATATTTCAGAAACTATTGGTTTTATAAGGATATATTTCAAATAAAAGGTTTTATATTTTTAATAGTAGGCCTACTATAGTTTTGCATTGATAAGTTGCTTAGTATCTCAAATATTTGCGGAGTTACGGAAATCTCCTAAGTTACTGTAAAGTAACCTAAAATATTAGAGCCGATTTTGAAAAAATCTTTTTCTTTTCTCTTGTTACCCTTTATTAAACTACTATTAATTTAAGGTTAAAACAAATGTGACAGACAGCATTGCATAAACCAATTCTTAAGGTTCGGAAAGGGGGCGGTCTGGAAACGTCAACATCCATTAACATATCGGTTTAAATATTTCTACGGTTGCAATACTTTATCTTTAGTGTTCGAAAAGCTAATATATATATAAAGCTTAAAAAATATGTATGATTAAAGCTTAAAAATGATTTGTTTTATAAACATATTTTTTTTAAGTAAAAGTATTGTATTATAAATAAACGTACATATATGCGATGATAAGACATTTAATATCTCAAAGATCTATGGAGATATGATCAAAAATTAAGATTTATTCATCATACCGGAAACCTTAAGGTCATATTGCCGGAAAATTGAGAGTAGCCATTTTGTTTGTAATATTGATATATGCTTGGAAATGAAGCTTAATCACAATCGTAAGAGCCGATTTTGATTTTAGAAAATCGATTCGTCCTTTTTTACCCTTAAAGAAACTACCATTAATTTTAGGATTGGATATCCAATTACAAAAACTTCTTGGGGCAACCCTATTAGAACCCCAGGTACCAAGTCTTAACCTGATCGGTAAAATAATTAAGGCTTTTCTTTGAGGTACAGAAAGGCAGACAGACGCACAGGGATGTAGACGGATATTTTTTAAACGTTTTTTTTTCGGATTCTGGGGCTCATAAAACGTTGAAATTCATCAAACTCTTGAGTTATAGTTCTTTTGACGATCACAATATTTTCTCTGACTGAAAGGTAGCTAATAAGTAAAAAGGGTTTAATGATCCTCGTATATAAATTTTATTAGATCTACTTTTACGTCAAGTTCATGTAAAGTGTTGGGATCTGCTTCAGTCATTATTAATACCTATAAAACAAAACGAATACTATATTAACTATAATCATTGTTGACAGCAAATAAAAGCTTGTATTTCTTAAACGTGTCTTCCCACCGAAATTATACTCTAATATAAAATATAATATAATAATATATCAAGACATCATTATCAAAGCATCTGATAGTAACGATATTTGAGTTAGTAGATAAATATGTGAAGCAGATAATAACTTTAGAAAGTAGAAATTTATCATTATTTAATGCTCTTGATTTTGTATAGAGCCCAGTCATAAAACAGCTTCAAGCAACTCTCCGAATGATGTATCTTTTTGTCCAGTATTTCTCGGCAACAAAAATAACAAATGTATATTTTCTTCCAGACCTATGTTAAGTTTATAAAATTAATGTTACGAACTCCGAATTGAATTTCTCGCTCCGTTTTTTAAAAATGGAGATATTTACTCAAAACTCGTAATATATGAGAAACGAAATAAAATACATTTGCAAACCCGAGCACAAATTACCCTATAGTTACGTAAAACCTTTTTAATTCCCGGTATAAAATTTTATAATTTTATTTTGAAAAGATTAAAGTCCTCGGTTGTATATTTGGACCAATAAAAGAGTTCGCTACTAGGTCCACAAAGGACACTTCGTATTAAAATTCTGACTTCTGGCTAAAATTTTCAACAATTTATTAGGGGTTGCACATCTTAATGTCATCTCATTTCTATTAAATCTCTCATTTAAAAGTTTTGACCAATAAAAGAGGTAAATATTGACAATTGATTATAAAATGGTAGATATAGATAATTGATTAACAAACATTTCCCCTGAGAGGTTAAAGGAAAAATAACATCAACTTTTTGAGATACTTTTTTACTCAATAAAATTATTATAAAAATTATTGCGTAGAGATTTAAGTAATATATTTGTACTACAAGAGATCACACAATTTTATTAACATATTTCAAATATCTCAGAAACTACAGGTTTTATAAGAATATATTTCAAACAAAAGTTTTTAATTTTTAATAGTTCTATAATTTTGCTATTATAAGTCATTTAGTATTTCAAATAATTGCATAGCTATGGAAATTTACGTTTCTGTAATGTATTATAAAGGTTATATTCACAGGAAAATGAAAATAGCCATTTTTCTTATAATCTTAATCAACGCTCAGATACGAATTTTAATCAAAATCGTTAGAACCGATTTTGAGAAAATAAAATTTTGCTCTTTTTGCTCTTTAGTAAGCCACTCTTAATTTTAGAGTTAGGCAGACACAAAGACAGATGGCATTGCAAAAACCAACTTTTTAGGATTTCGGGGGTCATGAAACATTGACACCCATAAACGTTTTGGGTTAGATTTTGTTGGCGGTCGCAATACTTTACCTTGATTGTTCGAAAAGCTTATATATATATTGGCGTATAGCTGGAAGACTATTGGTTTTATAAAAATACATTTTAAATAAACTATCATTAATATAAATAGACCTAAATATTCCCAATGATAAGTAATTTGAAATTTCAAATATCTATGGAGATATGTTAATATTATAACCCACTTATCTGTACGGAACCTTTAAAGACATTGAGAGTAGCCATTTTGTGTGTAATATTCATCAATGCTTGGAAAATAAATTTAATCAAAATTGTTACAACCGATTTTGAGAAAATAGATTTTTTTTCTCTTTTCACCCTTTAATAAACTAATCTTAATTTTAAGGTTAGACAGACACGCAGACAGACGGTTTTGCAAAAACAACTTTTTAGGGTTTGGGGCTCATCAAACGTTGACATCCATCAACAACTCGGGTTAGAATTTGTTGACGGTCACAATACTTTATATTGAGTGTTCGACAAGTTTAATATATATATATATATATATTGTCGGCGGTCGCAATATATATATATATTGTCGGCGGTCGCAATACTTTACATTAAGTGTTCGACAAGTTTTATATATATATATATGCGTATAGCTTGAAAAATATTGGTTTTATAAGATATATTCCAATTAAAAGGATTTTTATTATAAATAGACTTACATATTTGCGATGATAAGTAATTTTATATCTCAGAAACTTACATAGATATAATTATAAACTATAAATTACGCATATGTACAAAACACTTAAAGTCATTTTGACAAAAATTTGAAAGTAGACATTTTGTTTGAAATATTGATCAAAGCTTTGAAATGAAATGTATTCAAAATATTTAGAGCTGAATTTGATAAAACCGATATTCTCTCTCTTCGACCTTAATGAAACTACCCTTAATTTTAGGGTTAGATATCCAATTCCAAAAATTCCTCGTGGCAGCCCTATGAAAACCCTAGATATCAGGTATTAGCCCGATCGGTAAATAAATTTAGGCTCTAGCCCAAGGTACATACAGACGGCCCTGTGAAAACCACTTTTTCAAATTCAAGGGATCATAAAACGTCGACATTCACCAAAATATCTAGTCCAATTTTTTTTTACGATCTCAATACTTTCTTTAGCTGTAATATAGCAAGAAAATAATAGATATGTAATTGGATTTAACACTTTAAATCACATTATTCAATCAGTTTTTATGAAGGATGTAGCTTTATTTTGGAAACGTATGCAATTAACTATTTTTAAGGAATACCTCAATATCCATATTCTACCATAAAGCTTCATTAAAACATAGGCGAAGTTGAATTTTTTTTGTTGCTAAACAAACGATTTTAAGTTTTCTTAACATGTGATATTGAAACTCTTTTTAAAACACTTATTATTATAATAACTACCCATCTGGGACCCAACAAATCTAACCATGATATCGACACTTTAACGCCATCTCCTAGAGGTAAACTGAACAAGAACCGAGTAGGTTCCCGAATCTAGCGCTAGGTAGCGCGCGCGTTTCCCGCATTAAAACAACATGATTTAAACGTGTCGGAATACGCAGTTATTTACTTTCGGGAAAGAAAATCAATATTCTAGCACAATTTTTGAATGTGTCCACTATTTGGATTAGTTTCTACCAAATTGTGCCAAATACTAGACAAAAGGTCAAGTTACAGCCCTAGTAATAGTCCGTCCGTATCCAAGCCCTGGCTATTTCCAACCGCTACCTACCGCCAACCCAGACCTCAAAACGGTAGGAATAATCGTATAAGCCTAATAATATTAAGATATTTAATTAGGCATCATCTCTTTTAATAATTCCTTCAATGGCATTAAATTCTTTACATATTAATCTCCACGTATTTCTCTTCTCATGAAATGAAGATGAATTTGTTAGTTAGCTTTCAACGACTTTTTTAATATTTGTTTAGTATGCCAAACAAAATATTCCTTTCAAAGGGGTTGAACATAAGGCTTTTCTTTTGATTTTCTATTTTCAAAATACAATGTTATCGAATCTGGCTTTATAATACTAGTAGATATTTTTAAATGAGTGCGTGTTTAATACAACCACCTTGTGATATTCATTTGTTTGGGTGTCAATTTGTCAAGGTGCCAATTTGTTGTGTTGAGTCGTCTGCTGCTGCCGCTTAGCTAGCAACTATATACTACTACTACTACTACTACTGCATAAAGTCCACTTAAAAATATAAGAATACCTCATTGAATCATCTCAATAATAGGGTCTATATATTTATAAAACTGTGTGCTAAATGATAAAAAAAAGGGCGGAGATAAACAGTATAAATAAGATGGATTAAAATCAAAGTAATTATTACTATACTTAATGAAGGCCACAATTGCGTATTCTGATTTTTTTAAATTATGATTTTCAAACAATTTTCTATGTAATATAAAATATGGACAAAAATTCAAATAAAATGTATAATAATAAACCTAAGTTTGTTTGTCATGAGCATTGCATGCTATCTACCACATGGAACTGTCTGAACTCTTTAAAAATTAGTAGCCCCTGTGCACAAACATGTGTAACTGGAAGCTGGAATTTTAAAATTGTTATTATATATATATGTATATATCTTTAATTAACTAGAAATTGGATAACTCAGGCAATGCTGGGTACTTTATCTAGTAATAGACCAGTATATCTCTATATAAAGGCGTTTTTGGGATATATTGATGAGGGTAGTAGAATTGAATGGAGTTTACTCGAATTTTCGTGGAAGAAAATGAGAAAAATATAAAGAAATATAGCTATCACTAAGCCCGGGCATAATTATAACCACATGTCCATTACAGATAAAACCAAAATACACAATCTTGACATTTAGTCCGTGGGCCCACTAATGCGTGTACAACATATACCAGTGTCACGATTGGCTCGTAATCGGGAGACCACAGTTCGATATCCATCCGGTTCTTTGGAGGAAGTAAATATTTCCCCGACGTAGTTTCTCAGCCAACTCGAAGGGAATTTCTTTGATTGGAGATTTTTCAAGTAATCAACTTGGTCAGTTGGTCACATGGTTTAAGTCATCAGACTCACCACATACTGAGTTGCCAGTGGTAGGTGGATTGTAGCTCGAATATCTACTTGTTCACTGCCAGGTTTTACCTGTGATTTATAAATGAGGCTTCCCTGTCATATTTGCATACTAATGTATGTGAACTTCCTTGAATTTGCCACACTCATGGCTTCCCCCTATACTAATTAGTTAGTAACCACTGTATTAAATGTTAGGATTAAATAACTAGCCTCGGTATCTCACAACTAAAGTTGTAGCATTGTTTTGTACTACGCGTAGGCCTACTATTTGGGGATATATTCTTCTAACCCTAGATAATCTATAAACATCAAATGAGGAGTGTGAATTTTAAGATAATGTACCATATTCAGCCCAAGGAAATGTTGAAGCATCGTTTTTGTAAAAAAAAAAAAATAACTACCAGCGCACATGGCTGGGACTTGAAGCAAGGTCTCCTGCACGATTCCGGTGATTTATAATCTTCCCTATTCAACCATTAAAGTCTCGCTTGAATGAGTATGCATTCATGCATACGTTGGATGCAATACCCCCACTACCCCTTCTCACCCATCCCTCTCCATTGAGTGTACATGTAAATACAATCTATGACATCATTGAAATCTCCCCCAACAATCACACAAACAAACACACCAGCACACCACCAAAGTTAAGGTTCGTGGCTCCCTTATGTACACTCAGTTTTGATCAAATATTGACACTATAAAAACAATACTACTACAAAATTATACTGTTCAGGAGATTGGTTTCCCCCCTCGTGTTTTCCAGTTACACACTAACGTCACTCGCTTGGTTTTTTAACACCACCCACATCTTCTTTAATTAAACGTTGCTAGTGTTTCTATAACTTATTGAGAGTTGAGCGATAAAGAGATAATAAGAGTATTACGAAATGCGGTGCTATCCTAACTTGGGGAGATGATTGCCTGGAAGCTTTGTTCTCCCAGTAGGCCTAGGTGGGTATTGCGATGATGAGCTTGAAAGATCACACGTATTTATTTGTTGTTCACTTCTCATCGCACATAATTAGATATGTTGAGTTAGAAAAATATGGATTATTATTATTATTATTATTATTAGCACCGCGTCTTACTACCCGTTCGGGTTATACGCACTTACGCTAATGTGTGATGGTAGGGTGATTGTGAGATGAAATGGAGGACCTACAGTTTAACGTGGAATCCGAACCACGGTGGAGGCCTGGCATTCCTCACATTAACAATATGTCTTGTCAGAGGTGAAGGAAGGGATTTATAATCAGATAAATCTTTGCCGGGACCGAGGATTGAACCCCGGCCGCCATCATAGAATATGGATTATTAAATTTAGTGATAATGAGTAGTAGTTACCATATCAAAGGGTCAGTTGACCCCAATTTGAAAGCTAGAAAATTAATACAAAAAAAAACTTCAGATTTTAGAAAGAAAGTACAACAAAAATACACTATACACTCTTTTTTTATATCTATTTACGCGCATACACCTCTTAAACCGGATCTACACGTATATCATTCGCCCATGATTAATCAATGTCCTATATGACTCACGCAATTATGGAAAAAATAATCGTTTCCATGTACTAGTATTTGTCGTGCATAGCGAGTAACGAACATTGTTCCGCATAGAGATGGTAGACCACCCCACATCAAGGAAGACTAATAATCGCCTGCGAGCAGTTCAGCCACGAATACCAAGTACAGAGTATGTGTGGAATAAATTCCCCCCCTATATATATATATATATACATATATATTTTTTCCAATCGTCTGATATTATCGAATATAAAGCTGAAAGATGGTCTAAAATAATACTCCAAATTACTCTATATTAATTCTATTGTCAAAAATTTGCCGGATAGGACCGCTACAAATAACGACTTAACTAGAGGCATCTAACTGGCACAAAATGTCAGGGGAGGAAAGTTCTAAATAGCTCCCAAGGTCATCCAAATTTCATAAATGTCTAGGGGAGGACAATTTCAAATAGCTTCTAGATGCATGTCATTTTGAAGAATTTTCAGGTGAGAACAACCTCAAATAGCCTAGTTTCTGAAATAATACAATTTTCAAAATTTTGTCGATGGAAGACCACTTCAAAGATTATCTTGGTGACCTGGTGATATAGGGGTAAAGTGTCAGACTTCTGTGCTGGGAGTCCGATGTTCAATCCTCGGACCTGGCACAGATTTAGCTGATTACCAAACCCTTCCTTCGCCTCTGACAATACGTGTATTAATCAAAACTTGTGAATGTGGGGAATGCCAGGCCTCCACCGTTGTTTGGATTCCACGTTAAACTGTAGGTCCTCCATTTCATCTCACAATCACCCTACCATTATACAATAGCGTAAGTACGTATAAAACGAACGGGTACTAATACCCGGTGTTAATAATAATAATCATAGTAATAATAATAAGTATTATCTTCTAGAGGTACCTAATTAACGTAACAAATAAAGATGAGGATCATAATAAATAGCTTTGAGAGGCATCCAGAATTCAAAAATGTCTGGGTGAAGAACACTTTAAATCGTTTATAAAATAATCTAATAAAAAAATCAAGGTGAAGTCTACTCATAGCTTCTAGAATGAACCATTTTCCAAAAAATTTGTTGAAGGAGGATGGCTCCAAATGGTTCATAAAAACTATCTGATTTTAAAAAATTGGGGAGGATGACCAGAATTTAAAACATACATAAGATTAAATATGAATGATAAACTACTAAACAGCTCTAAAAAGAAATTTAATATTGTAAGTAATTATGTTATTTATAATTATGACCTCCCTATGAAAATGATCTGTATTCGCCCCTGGTAGCTACGAGAGCTGTGACCCGTGGTGGAGACTCATGTCTACATTCGAAAGAAATACATCGCGGAATAAAGATAAGTGCAAGTAGAAAAATAATAGAGAAAAATTTACAATACCACCCTCACATAAATAATAGAGTAAAATGTACAGTACCACCCTTAATTTATAATTAATACAAAAGAGTGGTAGAAAGAAAAATGTGATATTTTATATAATTTATAATTAATAAGAAATACCTAGTTAAATAAACAATAATGAAATTATTATTAAAATAATAAAATATAAAGTAATAAGTAATAAACAATAATAAAATTTATCGTCAAATTATCAAATTTATAAAAAAAAATATGGTAAATAGTATTATACTTACTTAATTATAAGTCTCTCAACTAAACTCGCTATGTACGGTATATGACATATATTCTACACCTGTTGATACTACCATGGGAAGAAAATTAAACTCGATGTTGGCACTGAAGTCAACCGAGTGATCAACCATGAAGATGGCCATGTTTTTTTTTGAATGAATCAAAAATAACGGTATGTTAGGTCTTTTTTAGAAGAATATTTGAAGTATTTAACGTGAAATTTCTGAACTGGCTGATTATATCAGCACACGACTTACTAAAATCTATAACAGACACAACACTGGGCCTCTAGCCGTTAATTCAACACATTGAAAGGTAAACTCACATTTCACCAATGATACATTTTTCAGCCATGTTGCTAATTGAACCCAAAATATTATTTGACAGCCACAAGAGTTGCTAAGACTTCGTTAATTGTTTCGTACATCAAGTCATGAGATCTGAAGCTGCCACTTTTGTAAGATATTATCAATGCTTGTAAATAATACTAATATGGGGGAAGGCGTGAGGCTAATGCTTTATATCTGGCCATTTGACCTTATTTTATCTCTGCTCTCCTGGCTTATGGTGGAATTCATTTCTTAGTTGGGCAAAGTACAATATCCCCAGATGGTAGGATGATACGTGAGAATGGTGATGATGGAAAGAAGAGGGGACCTACAGTTTAAATTGGGTTTCGAACCACGGTGGGGGCATGGCATTCCACACATTCACAAAACGTGAGAGCACACACACTTTGCTAAAGGTGAAGGAAGGGTTTATTTATCAGATAAATCTTTGTAGGGACTCTGATTTTAGCCCAAGACCCCTAACACAGAAGTCTGACACCTTACCCCTATACCACCAGGTCCGCTATAATATACGTATAAAAATGTCATGTGAGATGTCATTTGTTCGAAAAAACATCAACTAAATCTATTTTACATTGTTTTCTATACACATAAATACTAAAACAAACTGTAAAGCTAGGTACAAAAATTAATAATCATAACTGAGTAAAACAGACATCAGGAAATATTCGCACTCCAGAAAATCATGTTCATTCTGTTCTTCATCTATTGTCAGATCAAATTTGTCGTCGATAAGTGGTGTCGGCAGTTCTTTCTCGCAGTTAGCACATAACATTCCTTCACAATTTTTGCAAAGGGCTGTACATGTTACTCCACTCTTGACACATGTACTGAACACTGTGAAGATGGACAGGAACCCTTGCAGGGGCAGAGAATCTTCTTCAGGATACCCTGATGAGCTGGTTCGAGGGTGGTTTTTATTGGCATTAATTCAACATGTTGGCGAGATCAACCACATTGCTTGGGATTCAGAGCGTTTCTCAGACACGTTTGCACTTGGTAGTATGTGCATAAGGAGTGCTGTGCAACACTAGCTGAAGTTGGTGGAAGTGCTTCGAGCCTAGATGCAGCCTTTGACAGTTTTTTTTAAACATCCCATACCTTAGTTGATACAAGGTATAAACGTTGCCCTTAGATATATAAAGAAACAGGTAAATTATTTCCCCTGCTTTCTTTATCTCAGCCTGGGTGGCATCTGCTTTGTTATGTTATGTAATGCAGCCTGTCAAACCACTTTCTCTTTGGAACAATTTAAGAACCCGCTTTTTCCCCTTTCCATAAATTATACTTGTCTTGTCACAACCACTAAAAGCTTGGGCTGGAAGGATCTGATGAGAGGATTACAATTTTCTTGGTGTTCTTCCAATTTTAGGTCTGAGTATGTACAGTTCTGTATCGGCTGGAACCAAAGCAGTCATGATCACCATAATGACAGTGTCCTGACCAACTATGCAAACAACGTTAGAAGATTTTTTTTTAAATCGTTGTTTGTCAATTAGAATGTCTACGTCTCCACAATCCTGTTGAACTTCGATCATGCTGTTTACAAACGCAGTTTACAAAATGGTAATAAGTTGTTTTTTGTTTTCAACGTTGCCCATAAATAGTTCTTGGTTTGTTCTAACAGGAGTACTTCCTGTTATTTTGAAGTGAGGTGTTCTTAGTTTGTTTGTACGTTGCTACTCACATGTGTTGGTGTTATTGCGATCACTGTAGCCATCAAAGATAATGAGTGGAGTGGAAAAATTATTCCGGACTTAGCTCACATACTTGTTGCATTTATCCTGATATGTGTTATGTGGTTGAGTACTCCCATTTAAAAACATGAAGTAAATGATTCTCATCTATGAGGTGAATGTTGACGTTATCCAACACACTATCAGGCACACTCTCAAATTCATCATACATAGCAGACTTTATGTATGTATGTGTATAGTAAACAATATATAATAAATTTTATCAATCTTTATTCGAACAAATGTCATTTTTTTTCAATAAAGGTTGGTTCTGTCAACTTGATGTTGTTTTTATTTGATTCAGCATGCAAAAAATATGGAAAACGACGCTTCACGTGACTATATTACATGCAAAATAGAATTTCACTAAATTCCCCTCCCTTCCTCCCTAAAATGTGTATGGACTCTTTGGTTTCGTGAACCTCATACCAAAGGTGACTTAAAGCCCAAAGATTTATAAATACAGGAATTTTTTCATTTTTTGGGGTAATTTTTGGGTTTATTTTACCTGTACTATAATATTAATATGGTTAAATTTGATTAATATATACCATAAAAAATATATTGGTATTTTTTAAAAGGGCCTTCTTATTATCTATATAACATTGGATAAGGCTTATAGATTGCATAATTAACCGAGTGGAGGTAAGTCCGGTTGGGCATTTCATCTGTCTGTTTCTTCCACAATTACTGCTAAATGCGTTTACCTAGTTTAATGAAATTTGCAATGACCATTTTTTAAATTTAGGTTGAACGGCAAATGTGAAAAGTTTTTCAAATCATTTTTGTATATATGGCGAGACTGAAGTCTTAAGCTATGTTAGTCAAAGTTATTCTCTATGAATCTAATGCTTTATTGCAAATAATGTTAATATGTTTTCTAGCTTTATCACCGAGGAAATATATCTGCTTCAAATTAAATAATAAATTAAAGGAGATATTTCATCTTGAAATACAAAGTTAAATCTTAAGACTGTAATAACAATAAGAACATGATATAATTCTTAACATGATGTACTTTGCATTTTTTAATGGAGGGAGTGAGGTATACTCTTCACAAAACTATATACCCTGAATTTGGCTGAAAGAACAGTTTAGAAAATTCAAACATGTTTTTTACGGCCAATAATACGATATTGATAACATTCTACCATTAATTGTGTTATTTTATACTTATTGATAACATATATATAAAATTACCACTGCAGATAACATGACTTGATGTATGGATATATTAAAATTGTATTAGTAACTTTTGTAACTACCAGGTACTGTTCTTCCTACCAAATTCAGGATCTAGTAACAATTAGTACATCCTAAATGGCTCATTATTCTTAATTATGTGGTTTATATACTTTATATCATGGTTTTATTTGGAAATAAAAGTAAGGACTCAAAGAGGAATAAATAATCCCTTAAAACTAACCTAATCTAGACTAAAACTAACAATGTAAAAACAGCTTCGTTCCCAAAATAGCTTAAGTTTGTGTATTGAACGTAATAGTAAATAAATGGTACGACACAATCATACATAACAACTCATATAGTATATTATAATATGGTACCAAAATTTTGAAAATTGCCTCCCAATACTCTAAATACGTTTTTGACAGAAATTCTAATACATAATTTTTATTTATATAATAAACATTCTTTATATATAAAATTTGAAGAAAATTGCTAAAATATTTTTTAAATAAAAAATCGTTTGTCATCAAACTACCCTAAAATGAAGATTTTTTTTAAAAAAACAAACGCAATATTATTTTTCACGCAAAACATCGCCAGATATCCATTTTAAACAAAATATATAAAACCAATTTTGATCATTTTTCAATCTCAAATAGACCAATTTCACGAATAAGTCACCAGTAGCAACTACAGAACCGGTATTAGCCTTAATTTAAAAATTAGAAATAAAGTTTCTATTTTTAGTTTATATATGAGTAGGCCTATATAACATATCAAAATCTCATTTAAATGAAATGCATTAAATCGTATTGGCTGTAGCCTCGGGTACAGACAGATTTACAGATTTACAAACAAACAAAAAAATGACGGAATTAAGGACCAAACTTGATCGCATAGGTCTATCAAACCCCCCAAAATGCAATATTTTCTGCTCCCATACTTCCAACAATATTTTCTTCGCTTACTTACCTACTTTTTTATTTGGTGTAAATGCTTTTGAAAACTAAAAGATTACGGACAGGAGCTGATGTTTGATGTATATTCTACGTCAATGCACGAAGAAGGATCAATGTTTCTTTCCCCCCCCCAGATCTCCGATAAAGGGGCGGTAGTCCTGAGTGGATGAATATATGGGTATATTGAATACAGATAAGCATAAGAAGGCCATTAGGGGGATTTTCCGACAATATAAAGGAAAATAAAGGATCATTTTAAGTGTCTGCTACATCGTAAATGGGTTTTTATGTATTATTTATATTGCAATACTAAGTTAATGACGTATTCTAAGTGGTATGGATTTTAAGGATGACTAAGAGGAAATGTAACCACATTATAGTGGATAGAGGATAGGAAAACAACAGTGATATACATATGAGGATACTGACCAAGTTTCCAACCATGATCAATTTTTTCCTACAACCTATTACTACCCGTTCAGGCTATACGCATTTCAACCCTGTTAAAGAGGCAAGGACGAGCAAGGTAGAATCAAGAGCAAATATAACTACATTTGCATGAAGAAAGAATGGAAAACCATTTAGGGGAAATCACCCTCAATACATCCAGCCCAGACTAGAATCTCAAATTTTACGCCAACGGCAAGCCAGACTAGATGAGTAGATTTATTACGCGTTTTCATGGAGGAAGATGAACCTAGACTTAGCCATCACTGGAAATCCAGTATTTTGCGAGACAAACACCTAGACGCCACAAACTCCGAGATGGGTAGACGTAAATGATGCAGTGACTTGATATATCTGATTTAATTCATCAGGATACGCCTTGATTCCTAGGAAATACGAAAGATTCGAAAAATTCTCAAAAATATATCTCTGATAAAATATGACGGCCTCAAGATAAAATCAAAATTTTATGCAATCATAAAAGGAATTATAATTTAAACTTGTGTATTAGATCAAATAAAATAATAACAATTTTATGAAAATAATTCCTTCACTCAAAAATTATCTTCTTAATTATTTAGAATTTGATAAATACGAGCAAATAAACAAAATAGCAATTGTTGATTAATTGAAAACATTAATTACAAAATGAAGAGGAGTGCATGTTGTGTGTGACCTAATGTTCAAAACTGTAGTTCTATTTTGAGAAAACTAAAGTGAATTTGAAAGTTAAGTAAAACAATTCCCCACCACAATATTTTAGTATGTTAGTAATTTTCATAGTTTATTAATATCATAAAAATGTTTTAAAAATTGCTAAAAAGTATTTGAAACACACAAACGTTATAACAATGTTTCCCCGTCCACGCATATCCAGAGTTAGTTTATAATGTTTACATAGTAAAACCAAGTGAATTTATCAGCACTAACTTTTTCAGATATCAATTGTTTATAAAAGTGATTTGACTTTTATATTTGTACTCACTACACTGACTTTCTTTTTGAGTATTCACTGACATTCAAATACACAAATTGCATTGTTCTTTCATATTTTATTATAATGTCATACAATGAATTGTATTTTTTTTCAAATGATTAAGTTCTACCAAAAAGTTGAATTTAATTTTTTTTATATCTACGTTGATCTACCCCCTTCCCTATGTGTTTTTTCTCAACCTATCTTAACTTGAACATAACGTCATTTTGTCTCCACTAACCCTTCATCCAGTGTTTCTACTTAACCTAAGTTAACCTGGACCAAAACGTACGTTTGCCTCTCACCCCCTTTTTCCTCCAGCTCACACAAAAAAAAACCCGTCCCGGTGCCTCTGATCTCAACAGACATCGGTGACGCAAGCACAGCGCCCACCTTGATTGGAGTTACTTAACCAATTTGCGCCACCTAATTGGATGATGGAGAATAGTGACCGCAACGGCCTGTGATGGTTTCCGAGTAACGAGATTTGACAGACTAGCCCACACGTTCGTTGAGTTTATATGTAAACTAGTGGATCGTTGCGGCGGTGGTTGCAGATTATTAAACTAAAATGTATTCTAAACATTTTATTTTTAACAGTTCTATATTATAAGCCCTCTCTCAACTTTCTAGTTAAAAGTTAACTCGTCAAATTATATCAAATTTATATATATAGCTTATATATATCAGTGTTTAATTAGAATAAGAACTGTTTTTACCCTCTTCACGTGACAGTAAGAGCTTTAAAAGATCCCACTTTCAACTCTATATTTATTTGTGGTACCAAACCACCGAATTAAGAATAGAATTATTAATTTTAACAAAAGAGAAATACTTTATTTGCGGATTTACAATAAGTATACTCTAATCAATGTTTACATGTTAATGTAAACAAAGAATGATTACAGATGAGTCACCATGCATAGGGAAAATATGGAAAATTATCTCGGAAAGATGAGGTTTTAGTATTAAACTGATACTATTTTTGCTGACATCCTGGACTTATATATTTTAGTATGAATGTTTTTTTGTAATGGTTAAACTTTTCTCTTGTAATTTACCACCGGAAATGCGCTTATTAAATTATATATAGGATATATTGATAGAAAGAAAGTGAGAATAATAGTGAGTTTGTTAGTCTATCAGTAGTGTAACACTTAAGGAAAACCGTTGGACACCGATGTGTGTTTTGGGACTGTTTTAAATAGAAATTATATATAAAATATACCAATTATAAAATAGCGAAGCCCCTATATCTATGTATATACGTATATATATTAGGCTCAATAAACAAACATACCCCCTTCGGTGGCCGTGTGGTCTAAGCCGCTACTCTCACCGTAGACTAGACTGCCGATGATGGAGATATCAAGGTTCAAAAATCGGTTGTATGTAAAGAGGGTGGCTTTTCGAAATGGCTTTCCACTTTCCTTCCACGCAAATAAGGGTACACTTTCTATAAGTATAAACTTCCTCATCTTTAAAACCATTGTGGTATTTAGCACATAATCGTATAATCCGAACGGGTAGTAAGACGTGATGCTAAAATACATATACGCTATTTAAAGAACTATAAAATCATGTTAAACCATCTCAAAACAGTTATGTATGTAATATAGCGCAATAGGCTAGGTGGAAACGTGGACTAAACCTCAATCTCGTATATTATAGTTTACCTGTGACGGGTGTCCGGAGTGTGAATACTACCCGTGTGTACCTAGTATTTTTAATTAAATGGTTTTCTACTCTCCCTCTACACTAATCTGGATATATTCCCTCTAAATGCCACTCCCTCATTCCTACCCCACTCACATTATTAAATGTGAATAGTCTGTCCATGTTGTTAGACAGTGCACATATGTAGTGATATAAAGAAAGACGTTGAACAACAGCCCCATTTTTACACTAAGCAATAGTAGATAATTTCTTTTTTAACCAAACAGAACTTCCTTCTATTCGTATTTAATTACATGATTATATGCACATTTAAACAGTTTGGAAGAACTGTAACAAAATTTGCAGATTTTCACAAATGTGAATACACATTCTCCATATTATACCACCCTCATTACATTCTCATTTGTGTAAAATGCGACTAGTCAGGAAAGATATCAGAACGCTAAATAATCGATTATTTTAAATATGTATTATTTTTGAGCCTATCTTACTACTTGACTGGTCTTTTCGCACTTTAACGATGTGTGGAAGAGAATTTTAGATTAAATGTACCCTAATTCACGTGAAGGAAGCGTAAAGGTACACGCATACTGAGTCGAGGAAACAAGGCATGATGAAGAAAATGTCTTCCACCAGAAACTCTTGCATGCAATCAAACAGAAGCCTGCATTATGGAGCGACGCGCGAAGAGAAGAGGTGAGGAGCCGTAACAGGAGAAGTCTTGTGAGCAACCAGGCGACGTTTCTTCCCGCCGCCTCTTCTCGTCTAGTGCAAATGTGCAGGGGTAGGAGACTCCACGAGCCAAAATATGTCATCTTCATCTCTTTTCGAACATTTCCGTGTATTGTTGGATTAAATTTTTCAACGTTGTTGCTCGGAAGAGAAGTAGTCGCGTCATGAACCCAAAATTTTCGTTTTGGTTTCTCCTCTTCTTCCATAATGGCAATAAGAATAATCATATATAATTCCTTGTGTGACGAAGTAGTACTGACATTCATTTTGGTATTAAATAGCACTCGTAGTTGACACTATTCATAAAACACACACTCCTGTGCCAGAGGTACTGATGCTTGCATCGGTTACTTACAGGAGATCTGGTGTGGCCCTGTGGACTAGTATTCCCCCATTTGACTACTTCCGTTATAAGTAGTACCCAGTACTTGTAAATACATTATGTCCCTCAAATGCACACTAACAACTCGTGCATAGCTGTGATGGTCTAGTGCGTGGACAAGCCACCACAGATTACACAGGGGAAGTTTCCTTTACGAATTGCTCTGTACCAAGCTAAAATATCAAGCTCCATCTCTATTACAAGTTTCCAAAGTGCAAAGTTTAGTTTTTTTTTCAGTTCTTTGCTTGCACAAGTTTTCAAAACTTAAAACGCTTGAGTCAGATTATGTGTTACAGTATTAAAGGTATGTATCCTGACGCTGTTTGTAGAGTGTACAGGCTGTTAGCTGACGAGCACGTACTGTTTACCTCGCATTTGAAACCTTAAGAAATAAGTATACTGTACTAATTGAAGCATCTATGGCTTGCTCTAGTAAATATGGCCAGCTACTCCGAGAAAGAAGATCAAAAATGATGCCAAACCCATGATTTTGTAGACAAGTTTATTATGGGAATTCTTAGAAATCTATATATATTGTAATCAAAACTTTTGACTGGAGATGTTAACCTTATTTTGACTTTCTGTTTTAGATAAGTTTTATGTTTTTCATTCTTGTATTAAACTAAACTTGTATTAGAATTTTTTAAATGTTATGAATGCTTGTTTGACCATTTGACTTTTATAAATGCTTTAATGATTAGGTCAATGAAATATTTTAAAATTATAAAATTTTGTTAAATGTTAATTGATATTCAAAGAGTATAAATAACTTTTTTAGGGTCTTTCTTTTGTGTATGAATCTTTTTATCAGTATAATCATTTACACATTCTTAATTTGAAATCATATCTTCTCAATTCATTAAATAACAATATCTAAGTCTTAACACATAAGATAATGTAAGCTCAGCTGTAATTTTCTTTTATAATGTAAGTTTTTTTTCGTACAGAGATGTCTGTTCAGTCCAAATTTGTAGTTAGTGTTGTTTGGGGCGGTATATATTGCTGATGTACTTGTCCAAAATTTTTACATTTCTAATGCTTTTTAGAGGAATCAGGTTATACAAAAAAAATCTACATTAAATATGATAATTCATTATTGGTAACAAGTTTTAAGACAAAATCTTTAAAAAACATCAATTTAGTTGATTTAATTCGGTTGACCAATAGCCTAAATAATATTAAAACAAGATTAGTGCTCGTCTGTGTGGATCACCACACCTGCTATTGTTATTGTCCTCCCTCTTCTCTCCCTGCAACCTTGTCTAACAAGCAGCTAGGCAAATCAAACTGCCAAGGAGGTTATAGTAGGGTGGAGGGGGATTTCTTTGAAGAAAAGTTACGCGTGTAGAAGAGTCTGGGTTCACTTTCTTCGAATCAAGGAGTGTATTATTGAAATGGATAATTCTAGACTCCGGTTGTTACCCTATATTTACTTGGTCGGTGCTAGCCAGTGGGTTCGCAGTTATTAGTTCCCAGCCAGTGAGTCTTGGAGTGGACCAGCGTGTCCAGTGAGTGGATCGGCGTACCCGGGAGAGGATCATCGAATCCAGCGTTTGCGTAGTAAGGGTCAACACAATGTGCAATGAGTGGACAGGTAGTGAATTATGTGGACTCTATGGGGGACGTAGACATTATTTATTGTTGGGAATTGTGTTAATAATGAACTTTTTTGTGACTGTTTTAAATATTTTAATATTTATTATTTGTTTTATAGTTGTTCATTTGTTTGTATAATTTAATTCTATCATATGTTTCCTCATTCTCTTATTAACTTACAGACTTAAATGTTACTCATATTATATAATTCAATGTCATGTTTATTTGAAGTTAATCTAATTGTATCTTATAAGTGTATGCGTTGTTTCAATTTAAATAATCAAAAATTTGAGTGATCAGTGCCTATTTTATAACATTGTAGAAAACATTATAAAAATTGTTGAAAGTAGGGAGTGGTTATAGTTAAAAAGTTAATACTTTGACAGATTGCTCTAGAAATTTATATAAAATATTAAATTAATAGATTAAACAGGTAGATGTATTAAGTGTACTTATAAGTCAAAATGTATAATTAGAATTTACTTTTGGTGAAAAACATATGGTCAGATATGAATATTTATATACAATTAATAATACATTATCAACTAGATCATACACGAGTTAATGAAAAGTAAAAAATATATGTTTACACGTTCAAAATGTTGTTACAAAAACTTCAAGATATACAATATAGTATGGTACAAAAAAATGTTTTAAGTTAAAATTTGTTGTAAACTAAAAGGGTAAAATTTTAAGGTTAACATCTTCCAAACCAATTTAATGAAGTAAGTAGGTGATGTGGAAGAATCTAAGTCCTATCTGTTTCCTTGTCCCATTACTCCTTTATGATATCCAGCACTGGAAAGATGCTGGATTACTTCATTCCGACATGTTTCGGTACTATGGTACCATACTCATGGATACTGCAAACGAAATTAAAGAAGCACGAGGAAAAATTATAATTTAGAGTTTAAAAAACACCTTTTGAATTACTGTTATACACTTATGAATACGTAAAGAGAAAATTATTAAACAGACAAAATTACTTGAGTCGTTGTGAAAAACATGATGTGTTGCTACGATGGCAAGATGTTAATTAACTAAGGTGTGGTCAGAGAGAAAAAAATATGTATAAACCTATTTTAATTTGTGTTTAATCTGCAACGTACCCCAAAATCAACTCTCAGTTCACACGGTGACGTGTAAACGGTCCGTGGACCATCTGGTCGCACACCACCCCCCCCTCCCCCAATACAATATTTTCCTTGTAAAAATCTACATACCTAAATACATACATGCATACATAGGGTAATGTTTCCAATATTGCACCGGATCCTAGATCGCACCACTGTCTTTAAAAATGAATCGAATGCATTTTTGCTCGACCTAGTGAATCGAGATTGAATTACGCAGCACTCCCATGCTGCTTTAGTAGTTTGGATACTTTCCATGTTTTCGTTTGTGGTTTGTAATTATTTAAAGAAAATACGGTCATTTGATGTAATATTTCAATCATTTTCCTAAGGACCTAGCATCAGGCGAGACAATAATATATCAACTGATTTTATTAATATTGCTTGACATACTTTTAAGAGCCATTTAATGCAGTTAAATATTTGTTTAGTTCAAGCATGTAGTTTGGGGATGTGATAGTTCATAAAATGGCGTGGTTTCAGAAATCATACCACTACCAGGTTTCTTAAATAGCACCGATACGATTTATGGAACTTGAACAGGGTTTTATTTTATTTTGTTATAGAATTTTCTTGCAATGGCTAAAAGAATGTATGGAAAGTTGAGTGCAGAAGATATGTCCCGTGCTCTGATGAAAATTAAAAAAAGGAATAATAAACTAAATGAAAGTTGCAGGAAGTATGAGATACCAAAAAGAATTTTTTGAGACATTTTCATGGAAATATTAATCGTGGTATCAGCAAGGCTGTGAATGGTACCCAACAGAGCTACCTTCAGAAGCTGAAAAGGAACTCGTAGATGTCATTTTAAAGTTTTAAGAGAGCATGTTTGGCCTTACAATAATTGAAGATAGGAAAAAGCTTTTCAAGTGCTTATTTCTAATACTCATCTATCCAATACTTTCAACAAAGAAAAGAAGATCGAGGGGGAAAAATGGCATTATGCCTTTATGAAGCGAAATCCTACTCTCAGTTTAAGACAACCTGAAAATGTGTCCACAGCTATGGCTAAGGGTTTTAATAAAGAAAATGATTTCAATTTTTTGATGTGTTGACAAATATTGTCTATGAAAATGGACTGAACACCTTGAACATTTTTAATGTTGAGTAATCCGGCTTCTCTACTATACAAAAGAAATTGCCCAAGGTAATAGCACCTTAAGGAAAACCTCAAATGGGTGCTGTTTCCAGTGGGGAGAGGGTGATGAATACTACAATAATTTGTTGAACAAGTGGCAGTGGAAACTTAGTGCCTCCGATGATTATATTTAAGAGGCTAAAAATGCATCCATCATTAAAATTTGGTGCACCGCCAGGAAGTATTGTGGAAATTTCATAGACAGGCTGTATTGACACGGAAATCTTCATAAAATGGTTGAAGTATTTTATTGATTACGTCAAGAATTCTGCAGAGAAGAAGGTATTGCTTGTTCTTGATGGACATACTACAAACTCAAATAATTTTGAGGCTATTCAACTTTCAAGATTATATGGGGTTTTTACTTCTCCAACTCCTTGGACACACAGCACATCGTCTGCAATATCTCGATATGGCAATATTCAAGCCCTTTCAAACCTATTACGACGAAGTCATTTCCAAGTGGCTGCGAACTCACTAGCCACCTATCACTCAGTCCCAAGTTTCGGCTTTGCTTTCCGAGGCATACAGCAGAGCAGCCACCGTGAGTAATGCAATGAGTGGTTTCTAAGCCACTGGAATCTGGCCTGTGGACAGAACTGTATTTTTAGACGCCGACTTTGTTCCAGCCAACATCCAATCACCAGCCAATTACTTAAATGAACTTGAAGAAACTCCAAAAACGTTTCCTCCTGATGATTAGCAAGAGTTCCAAAAAATAGGAACGTGCGATGTCCCAGAGAAGAAGGCAGCTACGATATTACTAAATGCTAAACCTTCCAAAGGTTTTCCTGTCACAATCCATGATATAAGACCTTTGCCACGACCAACAGCCAAACAGGAGAAAAGACAGATAAAAGTTGTCCAAAGAGCTGAGCGTTTGAACCTTGAGCCCATATGAAAATAAGCTCCAGCAAATTAAATAGAGAAATATTTTCAAATATCCAATAAACTGAGAAAAATAAAACAGTTGCTGATAAACTTGGAAATTTGTCGCAAAGTCAAAGAAGATATCAAAACACCGAGAAAATAATAATCACTCAGCATAAGCTAAAAAGAAATTAAATTTTCCCGAAAATGCTTGATTGAGTTTGTTGATTAAGATTGGTATTGTTTCATATGTGAAGAAGGCATAGGGGAGGATATAGTGAAAAGTCAATTATTATGCAAAATAAATGGACTCATGAAACGTGTGCTGGTGTTTCGAAAAAAATCAATAGTTTTAAATGTAACTGTTGCACAGAATTGCAAGCCTAAAAATTAATTTCAGGCTTTTTTCAACCTACAGATTTTTATTTTTTACACTTAAATAATTGGTTCAATTTTGCTTTGTATTTACATATATATTTTTTAGATTTTTAGTATACTAAACCTATGAGTTTTACTATTTCAACATTCAGTGTTGTTTTAATAATAAAAGGTTAACTTGTAAATGTTTTATAAAATTTGACAGTAGGGAAAACTAATTTAATCTTTATGCATAAGGAGTAATCATTCTGATTTTACATTTTATTTAATAAAACTAGATTCATTTATTGTGAATATAGTTTATATTTTTTAATTTTGAATAGGTGACCTGGCGATCAAGGGGTAAGGTGTCAGACTTCTGTGCTGGCGGCCGGGGTTCAATCCTTGGTCCCGGCAAAGATTTATCTGATTACCAAACCCTTCCTTCACCTCTGACCAGACATCTTGTGAATGTGGGGAATGCCAGGCCTCCACCATGGTTCGGATTCCACGTTAAACTGTAGGTCCTCCATTTCATCTCACAATCACCCTACCATTACACATTAGCGTAAGTGCGTATAACCCGAACGGGTAGTAAGACGCGGTGCTAATAATAATAATAATAGTTTTGAATAGACTTTGAATTTTTGATATGATGTATATTTTTTTGTTATGTATTTTTCGTGAAATACATAATTTTGGAAAGTAAAAAAAAAAATCTAATTGTTTCAATACTTCTCATGAAGGACCCCTCAAATAAAACACCTAAGCAGTTATGAAGTTCATTTATTCTAACCGAACTAATATATTTACTCCTTGATGTAATGAACAGTCTTTTCTTATACAATATAGACAGTGGACATACAATTATTATTTTTTTAAAATAAAACGAGTTTGATGCAGTTTCCCCCACATATTTATATATAAAGGTTGTTCACTTTTCCATACGAGGCATTGTTGTGTTATGGAATGATTTGTATTATTACTAGGTGCAGGGAAGGGCTATTTTACGATTCTGATATAAATATACCAGATTTCTAAATAATTACACATTTACTAAGACCCCTTTAATACATTCATTCACCAATTTATTATATTTTATACGTCGATTTTGATAGTTAATATCAATACTGAATAGTGGCACTAATAATATAGTAAAATGTTATCAATGGCTATCCCCAAAAAATGTGTCTGTATTTTCTAAAAAATACTTTTGGTCAGGATCTTAAAAAAACTTTAATGCTTTCTTGAATTATTAACATCATTGGTAGAAACAGGAATATTGTAGAAGAAATCCTGAAAATCATTCACGTTGTATTCAATAATTAAAATCACTAGTAAGTGTAGGGGTGGATTTGTCTGCAATACATGTATGGTGGTCTAAATATGGAACACCAGTAAAAACATGGGAAGGTAGGCATGAGGACTAAGGTGACAGTTTCGTCTAATCTTCTTTTCCGATAAAGAGAAATGTGGGTTCGAATCCTGTTTGGGTGTACTGACGTTATTTCCTCTAAGAGGCTTTCAAGACACACTCTGCACACAAATACAGGTGAATTTCCTTTTAGTTATACTCTCCTTGACCATGATCCACCAGTGTAACTGTGCAGGTAGACCAAACAGATAGTAAGATGCTAAGTACAGACACAAATACCATCACTAGTAGGTACAAGAGTAGGTTAGTATGTCACACAGCTCATTTATTATGAGGAACTGTAAACAAATGCCTAACATTTTAAGTGTTCGAAGGCTCTGTATTTGTTAGAAACAGAGTGTGCCTTGTGCCTGGCTACGTTTCATCGACGACAATGTTCATTAATTTATCTGAGTGATGGTGGTAATGTTTCTTTGTCATGTTTTCTGAGGATTTTTTTTATTACTTTAATACAAAAAAATGTAATTTCATTCATTCCGAGAACTTATGTTCTTTTATGTTTCATTTTATTTGTCTACCTCGTACGGTGAGAGATGTCGTACATCTCTCGTTCAAACAATACAAGTTGGCCAGACATGACAAAGGCTGTGACAGGAGATTGCTTGCCTGGGTCAATTGCACGATTGACGTTTTCCACTCTGTCAATGGATTATGTCTTAATGCCCATAGTGGCTATCATTGCTTCACGTCTTAATATCAAATCTGGATATCATTGTTTTACGTATTACTATCCATCTGGGCTATCATTTCTTCACATCTTACTATCCATTTGAACTATCATTGGTTTACGTCTTTCTATCCATCCAAGCTATCTTTGCTTCCCGTACTACTATCCATCTGAGTTATCATTTCTCCACATCTTACTATCCAGCCAAGCTATCATTTCTTCACATCTTACTATCCAGCCAGGCTATCTATCCATCTGGGCTATCATTGCTTCACATCTTACTATTGTAGAGTGTGACGTCACACTCTACGTATCATCCGCGCTGTTGAACTGTGAGCCCGCCGTGTGGGACGATAGAAGGCAGGTCACGCAGTGCTTTCCTCTGCCTTTCACGCGGGTGGAACGTGAGTTAAAACCTGTTAGGACAGTTCACTTAGTAGAGCTAAACCAAGGCAGTCAGTTAACTCAGTTCAGTCAGTTCAGCTCGGATCAACGATCCGCTAGCATTTATTTATGCACGATTGAGCTTTAAACAGCTGTGCTGAAATTCACCATGTACTGTTATTGACTTTTGCGCAAGTCAGACTTCAAGTGTTACTAAACTATTTAAAGCATTTACATTAAAATAAATACAACGAATAAAATATATGCATGTTTTTAATATGTATCAAGTTACATTCACCGTTAAATAATAACTTCAACCAAACTTTGATTGAGCTAAGAAATGAATTTACAGTGGAAGCTAAGAACGAGGTTTACTGGAGGTTTAGTAGAAGCTATATCAGAAAAGTTTCAACGAAGACCAAAAAGGTTTCAAGAGGTTTCAAAAAGGTTTCACTATCCAGCCAGGCTATCATTGCTTCACATCTTACTATCCAGCCAGGCTATCATTGCTTCACGTGTTAATATCCATCCAGGTTATCATTTACATTTTTGAAAACATTTTGAAAATAGTTGAAAGTAAGTGTAGTTATTTTAATTAAAAGTTAATACTTAGATAGTTTGCTCTAAATATATATATAATTAAATGTATAGAGTAAATAGTTGCTAAATTGGTAGAATAATAAGTGAAATTACAAGTCAAAATGTATAATTAGAATTTACTTCTGGTGAAAAAACATATTGTCAGATATGAGTATTTATATACAATTAATAATGCATCATCAACTAGACCATACACGAGTTGATGACAAGTATAAAATATATTTTGACACGTTTGTAGCCCTGTTACAATACATAAAAGCTAAAAGGTTGTTGGGCTCACCATTCCAGCCCCAGTTGACCCATCTCGGCAAGGCCATGACTTCACCAACACACCACGGCACTGTCAATATTGGACTAACTCAAGGGTTGAGGTTCACTCCCCACCACAAAAGCTGTGCTGCTCCCAAGAAAAGAAGATAAGCGATATTCGCGAACTGAATGCGATCCAGCGGCAGTGTTCAGAAACTCAAAGAACTGTTATTCGGCGCGAATTTGAAAGCGCGTGTAGGGTTTGAGTATGTTCTGGAAACATGCAAGCTCTTACCCGTCTCCCCCTCCTTTGGTTCCCGTGCCTAGAGAGCACATGACCTAGTCGTTGGGTATTTAATGGCAGGGTTCTATAATGCAGACACATTGCACTTTGATCACAAGTTGAGTGACCTGGTCGTAGGATAGTTAGTGTCTGAATATTCAAAAATCCCTTTGAGTATAATGTTTTATCTTTTCAAAATTATCTTTATGGATTCGTAACATTTAATTTCATTAATTATTTACTCAACATGAATTTTGTAAACTTGCTCTTTAGGCCATGGATAAGTTTGATATCTTTGGACTGTTTTACCAAACAGTATGTCGGTCTTTATATTGTGATCATTTTGAAAGACGTTTGGGTCTTGTAATATTTAACTTAAAATCTATTTTATCCATCTTACGGACGGATTTATATGTTTGTGTACCGCAATCTTGGGTCAGCTATAAATCTAATAGTGTCGTACTTTAGTTCTGTTAGTTTTAACTATTTGAGAGATTATAATCACTTTTATTTATTTGAAGATAGTTTATTATTATTTCAAATATTATAAGTTTATTGTATGTCAGTTAACTGTGGGGCCGTGAGTTGGCATGTTTATATTCGTATGTGGACTTAAATATTTAATATTTGTACAGCCATTTGAGGCATAAGATCCAAAATTAGAGCACTTGTTGTTTATTTCAATTATGTCCGATTACGGTTACGTAGCTATATGTTATATGGTAACCTCATTGTTATTGTTCTGACTATTTGGGAAGTATCGATAATGACAACTTGATATCTATCTCATATTTATCTGATTTATTATTACTAGCTGGATCTTTGTCTTGACTATCAATTATTATTATGATGGGGTAAAAGAAATTTTTATGAAGGTCACTTTAGCTGTAGATGGCATAATATATTTTGAGTTTCTATTTAAGTGAATGAGAAGGCGTCTCACATATTTCAGATGTTGGTTACGTGCAGCTTGCGGTCTAGGATAACTGGGCGCGGCCAACTGGACGCGCGCGAACTGGGCGCCAGGACAACTGGGCGCTAAAATAAAACTATTTTTTATTAACTTATGCAATTTTTTAGAATAAAAAATGCACCATTTTTTCTTATTTTTTCAATTAAAATTAAAAAGTGATGGATAAAAACTAAAAATGAACTTTTTAATTAATCATATTTTTCAGCGCAACATCATATATTTTTCTTGGAGTATTTTAAAAAATAATCTTAGTAGAGGAAACTTAATTAGTTTATATTATAAAGTTAGTCTATTTGATATAGTAAAATTTATAAAAAAAACTCCACAAAAAATGAAAAATAAGAATTGTGCGCAAAATAAACCACTAAAGAGGAATAAAAAGTAGCATTTATGTGCATCTCTATGTAAAAATTAAAATAATATCGCCGATATTATAATCAAGCTATGACTTATTTCTGGTGCAGGTGCGACGAGATTTTGTTTGTTTATTCTTAGAAATCTCCCCTCCCCACATTATTATTACTTTTCTCTTATCCAGTTCATAGATATGCGGTACAGGTGTTACGAGCTTTTATTTGCGTATTATTAGAATTCGCCCACTCGACACATTACCATTACTTTTTGCTTCTTCACTTCATTAGGTTTCGTCAACCAGAGTGGTTTGGACGAAATGGAACAAAAATCGTGTCACAACGTGACAAACAAAAGTACGTAGACAATGGGTTTCTATATGTTATTGATGCTCTAAGTAAAGTACAAGCGGTAAGAGATATCTACTATGAACATCTTGTAGCTGGACATGAGCCTACGCCGAAAAAAAGAAAGTATCGAGAAGTCGATGCTAGAAATTTAAGACTAGTTAGGGACTATAATAATAGAGACATTATTTTGTTTTTACGTGGTGTTGCGCATAATATTGCAATGCACTAAAAATGAGCAAAAAAGTTATTTACTAAAAAAAGAAAAAAGTGGGGTGTGTTTTTTGTTTTTACTCATCACTTTTTAATTAAAAAGAAAAAGAGCATTGTAAAAAAGTGATTTTTTTAAAAAGGAAAAAAAATTGGGGTTACTTTTGGCGCCCAGCTGTCCCGGCGCCCAGTTGTCCCGGCGCCCAGTTGGCCGCGCCCAGATGGCAGCGCCCAGTTGTCCGGATTCGTGCAGCTTGAGCATTGGTGGCATACTATAGTTCTTAAAGCCCATTTTTCCAATCATACAATTGTTCTTTTTCAAGTTGTTGTTTACGATTTTGGTGCCTAATGGTTTATTTGTCTTACTCTGTCATAAAGATGTATTGGTTCATTACCTGGATAAAAATAAAACTCTCTTGATACCATCCCCAACTTTTTATTTATGAGTGATGATAATGGGGAGGGGGCTTGCATGTTAAAATGTTGTTACAACATCTGCCAAACCAAATAATTAAGTAATTAAGTGATGTGGAATAATCTAGGTCTTATCTGTTTCCTTGTCCCATTACTCCTTTATGCTATACAGCACTGGAAAGATGCTGGATTACTTCATTCCGACATGTTTCGGTACTTTGGCACCATACTCATGGATACTGCAAACGAGATTAAAGAAGCATGAAAATCACTTAAGACTTAGAGTTATAAAAGAAGTCTAGTGAATTACTGTTAAATAGTTATGAATTCGTAAAGAGACAATTATTAAACAACCAAACTTACTTGAGCCAATGCTTCACGTCTTATATCCATCTGGGCTATCATTGCTTCACATCTTACTATCCATCTGGACTATCATTGCTTCACATCTTACTATCCAGCCAGGCTCTCATTGCTTAACGTCTTTATATCCATAAAGGCAAACATTGCTTCAAATCTTGCTACCGGCCAAGGTTGTCACTACTCACATCTTACTACCCATAATATTTATACCAATTGGGTACAGAAGAGAGATTCGTCATTCTAAATATGTGTAGGTCTACATGCACTTCACGGACAAAGAGGATAAAAGACAGTGTAAAAAAACCTCACTACACCCATTCAAGACTCCAACCTCGACCTCTACATTTCTATAATTCAATCTATTTCAGTCTTGACTGGGTACATTGAGGGTTGAGGGGAGTAGAACTTTTTCTAAATCATTATTATTATTAGCACCGCATACTACTACCCGTTCGGGTTGTACGCACTTACGCTAATGTGTAATGGTAGGATGATTGTGAGATGAAATGGAGGACCTACAGTTTAACGTGGAATCCGAACCACGGTGGAGGCCTGGCATTCCCCACATTCACAAGATGTCTTGTCAGAGGTGAAGGAAGGGTTTGGTAATCAGATAAATCCATGCCGGGGGCTAGGATTGAACCCCGGCCGCCAGCATAGAAATCTGACACCTTACCCCTAAACCACCAGGTCACCTTTTTTTCTAAATCGATAGAAAGAATGTCAATATCCAGATATTTTAGAACCTTCCTTCACCGTCAATGTTGATTTTAAAATTTACTCATATGTAGGGTATAAAAATCCGTGAATTAGTATACATGCAAAAATGTCATTTAAAATGTGAAGAAATAAATTTAAAAGCTTAAATATTTACTAAATATATAATAGTTACATCTTTTTCAAAAATACTTTAAGATGATTATAGTTGCTTGAAAAATATTGCAGCTGGTAATTTAAATATCATATTATCGTATACGCTGGTTATGGAGAGGTCAAAGATAGAGTCTCAGTCAAATGCATGTTTTATTTTGATCCTCTTCTCCCAAACTATCGAGGCTATGCACAGATGCGCAATCTGTAGTTTAAAGTAAATGTATCCGCATGTGCTTGTAAAGATTGTGGCAGGCTGTTTAGGAAAATTCACCTTCGGTCCACTCCACCTGGAATCGAACCCCAATCTTCTCGTCAGCGAAAAACCTGGCTATATGAACTTGAAAAAATCTAGTTTGTGGGACCACCGCTATGGGTCTGTTTGGATGTACTAAGTTTTTTAATTCTTAAATGGTTTACCACCCTTCCACCACTCAAATGTTGATACAATTCCTTTAAATTCTACATAATTAATTTCTACCCTTTTTGCGTAAATATGTGATTAGTCCAAATGTGTAGTAAGACTTGGAGCATACATAATTAAAATGGAAGTCTAACAGTGAGGAATCAAGTGGTTTCAAGTCTGCTATAATAATAAAGTTGAATGTGTTTACAACTCAGGAGTGAAAAAGGTATCTAAAAGCAGCAATAACATCGTAAAAATGTTCTGGGCAGAGTTGATCTAGAGTTTGTCAAATCACAAACACTTCAGTCCCTCCATCCCCAATCAAATGAAGGAAGTTTAATCACCCCAACACGGAGTCACTGAGTGGAATTCTGGGTATTTCAATCTACGGAGTAATTAGGAGAGGTCACCCTTTCTTAAACTCCGTTTTGAGATAGCATGGTCACGTACAGCTTCGACCCAAACTATTTTGTAATATTACTACCCGGGGGCAAAATATTACTCTTCTCCGCTACTTCACTTGTAATCATTTCTGAATTTCAAAATGCTATACATCCAATTATTTTCTGAAAAATACCTTTCAATATCAATTTTAAATAATTACAGTACTTAATAAATTACTTAGCTTGGTTTAAAATCGCTGTATTGACTGGAACCTGGTAGAGCTGACTTCGAGCCTCATGTGAAGGATGTAACTTAATCCCCCCCCTCAATTTATCTCTCCCCCTCCATTTATCTCTCCCCTCCATTTATCTCTCCCCTCCATTCATCTCTCCCCCTTCATTTATCTCCCCCTTACTCCCATTTATCCTTACCCACAGCCTTCCCCTTTCTCTCTCACATAGTTTACCACCCTCTCGCAAGAAAAATCAATAATAATAATATTAATTTCATATTAGTATTTTTCATTTTGTCCCTTATGAGAATAAGCTGAAGTTCAAAATATTTAGTCCAATCTACTTCTACCTTCTGACCAGGGGATTGGGAGTTCGATTTCTGACGTGTCATGAAACTTACCATTACACAAATTTATTGGATCACCCCATTTTTTAGTGATACAACTAACATTCTGGAGTCTGGCAGCTATATGTTTTCTATGATTAGGCTAGGACCATTTTTACCAGTCGGCACGTGGATCTAGGCATCGTTCCAATCTTTTTTAGTTTTCCAATGATGCAGAGCTCTAAGTTCGTATCTCGACTGAGAATACTGAGTTGGGGTTTCTTAAATAGTTTCCCACGCTCTACACAGAAAAAGTATGTTAATATTCCTTTAAATTCTACCTCCTTCATCTCTAAGAAATTAGTGTAAATATGCGGAAAGTCTGTATGAGACTCTGTGAACAAAGTAAAGTTTGGGCTAGTTTGAAGATACCCAATTTACAATTAATTCAAATTATTCATCATTTAATATTTTGTAGTAAATGTTTCATGAAAATACATTTGTCCCCCCTACTAAGTATACTTACCTAGAAATATAAGCAGGGTACTCAAGTCAGTCACCCTAATCCCTGAGTGAAGTGGAAAGTTGGGAAATGACATTATTTCTGTTATAGTCCAGCGGTTAAGTCATTGAATATTTAAGAATGATTACACTTTTTGGCTAAATCAAAATACTTCGCAGTTTGTTCATAATACCCTCTGGACAAATTTCAGTCAATGAGATAATCGCTATCTGCATGCTGATGCATCTTGAAAAGAGGCCGCCATATTATATATTTTTGTAATTCAATATATCTTGGAAACGGTGGCAGTTATCAACGTCTAGTTTGCACATAAATATTAAAGATAGTGTGAAATTTCATGATAAAACGATAAATTCAGCTTTCATTAGTAAAAACTAATTTATTTTCTAGAAAAATTAAAAAAGGTACTTTTGATTGCATATTATTGGAATAACTGTGAGTTTAAGTCCTTAATAATCCCGCAATAAAAAATTATTTAAATTATTATTTTTTTGTTTCCTCAAAATACATATATAAACAGCCAGGTTTGTTTACTGTAGTGAATACTGTGGCCAATATAGTGGGTTTATGGTTGCTCTACATTCAACCACGCACGCACCAAGAGTTAAGAGTAACGTTTTCTTGTGGCCACAGTGTTTAGAAAAGCTATCTAAAAGTAGAGTATTTATTTGCATATTAAGGTGAAAAACTTTTGTTCTGAGATCTATATAATAAGAGACCAACTAATCCACTAAAATTATATTTATATATTTATAAATTAACCTTACATAACCTTTTAATAGAGAAATACAATTGGCAAACGGTTCAATTTGGTTTTAATAAAGGAGCGATTAAAATATAATAGAATATATAAATTGATTTATTGTTTAAAAAGAAAAAAACACATTCACATTTAATTGATAATATAAAAATAATAATGAAAGTTTTTTACAAAAGTTTTTTTTCGACATCCTGATGTTGACCAAACTTGAACAAAACAACCCATTCTAACCCTGGAAAATAGTGTAAAGACGATTGGGATGTTACCCAACTGTTGCACATTTGTTACACCTCTCACGGCAGAAAAATAAAAACTGTCGGTTCCTGGAATACCTGACTTGGGGATCCTTCAGTTATCATTATATTGTAAGACACCTAATACCCAATTTGAGTCAAATAGTTAGAGCCATATTTAAAATATATCCAATTTGTAAAAATTCAATAATCAGTAAACTAACCCTAGACAAATTTCCTCCACAAAACAATTAAATATTTTTATTTGTCCATTTTTAACCATATTATTAAAGCTTTTCTCAAAAAAATTCAAAATTTAAAAACCCTTTGTTTGTAAACTACCCTTAATTTAAGGGATAGAGTCAAAATAATGTTTTAAAAAGTAACATGTAAAGCCGCATAAAATATAAATTTAAGTTTTTTTAACCAAATTAATAAAGCTGTTTTAGATTCAGGCCCAGGGACAGTCAGACATGGGACAAACAGAATTGTAGAATAAACTTTGGGTTAGATGGCACATAGTGAGCAAAGATGAATCATAATCTTGAGGTCAAAGAGTTTCACGATAGCAATACTTTCTCTTTATGGGAAAAAGTAAAAACTATTAAAATCATACTTCTTTAATACAAATATATTATTATTATTATTATTAGCACCGCGTCTTACTACCCGTTCGGGTTATACGCACTTACGCTAATGTGTAATGGTAGGGTGATTGTGAGATGAAATGGAGGACCTACAGTTTAACGTGGAATCCGAACCACGGTGGAGGCCTGGCATTCCCCACATTCACAAGATGTCTTGTCAGAGGTGAAGGAAGGGTTTAGTAAAATACAAATATACAAAGTCTATTATTTGATTAGTAGGTAGTATAACGTAGAATTCTATATTAAATATGCTAAAATTAAAAGTACAAGGAAAATTAGACTGTTCCAAATCATAAAGCACATGGATTAAATATCATATTCACCTAGTCCAGTTAGTGAGTAAAGGGAAGGTCAGGGGTCAAATCCCAAAAGAGTGAACAGAAGATGATTTCTAGTTAATGGTTTACCGTTATAGCTCCACGTAAATGCAGGTATATCTTCTCTAAATTCTACTTTTCTCTTCCTAACCCCATTTTGTAAATATGTGAATAGCCCAGACAGCTAGTAAGACATCTTGTGCACATCCGCGTTTAAAGGAATTCATCAGAAATTGTCTAGAAAGAATATGGGAAATCACTCAAGTATACAGAGAGCGCTCTCGGTGCATCCATCCAGGAATCGAACCAAGATATTCTGGCATGAATTCTGGTACACTAGTGAAAACCTTACTCTGGCAGTTTTAATTTAGGATAAAATGGTGAAATGGGTGGGTGATAAGGTACTCAAAGATTAAGTCGCTTTACTCACGAGGGTGTTATTAGAAAGTTGCCGTGTTCAGTGCCAATAACTCGCTATTCCACACCCTCCAAAAATTGGATTTGTTATCTCGTGTTGGGATACCTTTCATGTTCATGACAAAATAACTTTGGTTTAAGGTGGCCGCCTACTGGAGCACTGAGACGCGTTGTAGACGTTCAGAAATCCCGTGTTAATACATGAGTGGCTTGTTGTTTAAAATTATTGTTTTTCCCAAAATGAAGGTGAAAGGTAGCATCATGATAGCATTTCAAGAATTATAGTTTAAAGAAAAATCACGAAAATCTACTAATTTTCTCAGTTCTAACAATGTTTCCCGCGCAGTGTCATTCTCCTAAAAAAAAGGAGGTAATTTCTTAACATGTTAACAACAACCTTAAAATGGCTGAGAAATTGTTTAGGGGTTTCGAAGCTGTACAACTTCTACTCTCATAATAAACAGCACAGTGTGAATATATTTATCTTCAAGTAGACGCTGTCCTTAAGACCTTCATGCCCATTGTTCCGAGTCTACTATGCGTTTTGTGTGATAGTAGGTATAATACGTTTTAAATCTCATATTAGGTTATTTAAGCAACTAAATTGGATAGCCTATTTATTGAACATATCTTATTAATCTTAATTTCAATGTTTAAAGTGACGTAGAAACTTGGATAAAGCTTATGACCAAAATTTCTCAACGTAATTGAAATGCATTTAAGTGATAATTTTTCCTCAAATTAGAAAATTTGCATCAATAATTTCTATCCATAAAGTTATATTAAGCCTTTTAACGTTCATGATAAATTATAGACAGAAAAACAAATAATTGAATGTATACATATTTATACTAATACGACATTCTATGTGAATATTAATTTACTAAAACTGTTTTAATAAATAAATATTCATTTACTTCCTACATTTAATATTTACAATATAATATGTCTGTTTTTGTATACAGTGAAGATTTAATTTTTGAACATTTTGAAAAGTGACTGGCCCCATCGGTGGGCATGCAAACTTAACGTCAGTGTCATTTTTTCTACCTAGTGAAGAGGAGGTCAGGGTTCAAATTTTGGTTGAGCATGCTGATTTGTTTTTCCCTAAATGATTTCCTATTTTACATACACATGAAGTGGGTACAAATCCTTTAACTTTCTACTCTCCCAATTCCTAATCCATTGGTGTAGTTAATTTCAAATTGCCCGGATGGACATTTGGACGTTACTAAATAAAAATAATAACTGATATGTTGCCAATTACTTCAAAGTTCACAAGTTATCAAATAGCCGGATTCAGTGGCCAGACCGTATAAGGTGTCACTCTCATGTTAAGATGGCTTGCTGAGGACGGAGAGATTAGGATTTGTTTCCTGCTTAGGTCTACTGAGGGTGGTTTTTACTAAACTGTTTACCACTCTCCTTCACAGAAAATGTGGGTTGATTTATTCTAAAATGTTTCCCTCGCCATCCTCACCTTACTCAAGTAATTATCATATAATATAGATATCATCTAAACCGATAATAAGACGTGGCGATAGAACTAAAACATTCTCTTTTATTAAACCTAAATATTTTAAAATGGAAATTGTATAGTTTTGTAAGTTACTTATTCGAGAAACTACACAATTTTATATTTGCATATACGCAATTATCCTAAATTAACTTGATTTATCTGGACTTAGAGAAAAATATTTAGCGTATAAATTGTGTTTTTAGATGAAAAAATGGCTATGGGGTATAAAACTATCGTAAAGCTTAAACCAAAATTTTAATAAAACTTTGATTTAGTTTTCAACCAACTAGTTAATTTTTAATAAGTTTCTTGTGTCACTTTCGAACTACCCACTCGAGTTATCCGAAATGTATTATCAAGTAAAATTAAGAAAGGTAAAGGCTAGTGCGCCAGTACTGGTGGCGCGACTTGTGATGACCTCGTAAGTTCTTGCAGGGAAAATCTGAGCGGCATCAAGTTTACTGCAAATACTCGAAAATACTAAAACATAACTCACCGTTTCTCGTAACCTACTTAGAGAGTCACAGTAGTTTTTTTTTCAGAATTTGTTATAAAAACCTTAAAAGACATGAGTATATTATTAAAATGTCCATATTCCAACTAGTTTGCTTTGAAAAAATTGTTTTCTAACAAAATAACTATAATGAGAATTTTAGTGCAGACATATTTTCACTCTGTGTAAAAGTTTTTTCCTAATTAAAATAGAGGGGTAGTATAAGGGTACGAAATGATCATCATGAACTTAATTTTTTTATGTAAGACTCATTTCTCTAACATCAATAATTTTCACAGTTTGATGTGTTTAAGTACGAGCTCTTCATAATTAAATCACTATTATAATGTTCAGCCTCCCTTCAAACACAATCGTCAATCAGTGACCGAACGGAATGACGGACTGGTCTATCTAACATTCTTCAGTTTATCAAACTGTGAACAATATTGGTGTTAGAAGAATGAGTCTTATATCAAAATAAAATTCAGTCCATGATGATCATTTCGTACATTTATACTACCCATATATTTCAATTAGTAAAAAAACATTTACACAGAGTGAACATATGTTCCCACTAAAAACCACATTATATTTCTTTCATTAGAAAACAATTTTTTCAAAGCAAACCAATTGTAAAATGAGAATTGAAATAATAGCCTCAGGTCTTTTAAGGTTTGTATGACCAAATATGAAGGGAAAAAAACTACTGTGATTGTCGAAGTAGTTTACAAGAAACGGTGAGTTATGTTTTAGGATTTTAGACTATTTGATCGTGGTAAACTTGATGCCGCTCAGATTTTCCCTGCAAGAATTTAAAAATGCGGCTGTCTTGTGCTTTCATGTCGTGAATTCAAATATCGTCTGCACTTTTCACGCTGCCTGTACTTCAGATAAAATTCACCCGAATTCGTGTGGAAAAAGGTAGTAGTAGATAAATCTGGTAAAACTATCCCCAGTAAACCCAGTTAGGATTTGAGCCCTGACCTTCCAATTGCTGGAAAACCAGAATAGATGAGCTTGACGTCTTGAATTCGTGCCCACCGATGGAGGTTATTATTAGTAAAAACATAATAAGTCTTACTAATGATGTAATTAACGTGATTTGATTAAGGGATCTTAACTTAAAGGATATTATCGTGTAGAAACGATGAGAAAATGATAAGGGAAACCAACTCCACTGGGATTCAAACACAACTTCCCTGTAAATGGTGACCAAAAGCTATGTGATCCTAACTAATAAGACCACTTGGCCACCTTTACGTTCTATTTAAAACGGACATACGAAAAAGCTAAACCCTGCACAAGGCAGATTTCAAAGCATCCATGGGAGAATGAATCAATGAATGAAAGCTCTGTCGACCATTACAAGAGTATTGCGAATAATTCGACCTCCCTCACATAACAGCTTTTGTCCTTTCTGTGAATCCAAAGCCAGAGTTCTATTTCCTTTTGTTCCTTTTATGTTTTCAACGGGAAAGGATATGCACAGGAGAAAGGGGGACTGAAATCATGAGCTTCTCTGCCACAATAGATGCCCGTTACTATTAATGGCACTTTAGTAATATTACTACACACAACACAAGTTTACCCAATTCGGTGGCTTCATGGTCTAAGGTATAAAGGCCGATACACACAGAATGCTATGCTAAGCTAAGCTAAGCTATGCTGTGCTGGGCTAAGGTTTTGTCAGTTTGGTTTCACACTCATTGATAAGCTAAGCTATGGTCCCTCTTTTCTCCCATAATTGAGTGTTGATTCTTTCTGGTCTGCTCCAGATAAGTTTAGTGTTCTCCAAAATGTTATGTTTGAGTTCAAGCTATAGTAGTGAGGAAGAGAAAATGCTGCTGTTAACCGTTGTTTTGGAAGCTGAAGAAAATTTTGGAGGTAGAGGTTTAACTTGTCCAATTAATTCTTTCATTTTAATATAAACACATTTATTAAATATAAAACCTAAATAGAATATTATTTAAATACACGTGAAACAAACTGAAAACTAAACTTCAACACTTCTTTAGTTATTTTCACCAAACCAGTACTGCGTCTGTTCAATACGGAGCCTAAGTTGCGTTATGCCCATGGGGAACGTAAGATGACTCAAGGTGGGAAATGGAAAAATATCCCGGCCAGCAATCGGAAAAAACATAGCGTGGCATAGCAAGGCATGGCTTAGCTTAGCTTAGTTTAACATAATGTGTGAACCAACACATTTAAATATATGGTCCTCTATTTTTCTAAAGAGTTATCAGAGAAAATCTTAGCTTAGCTTAGTTTGGTGTTCTGTGTGAATCACCTTTAAGCTCGCAGTAGATTAGACTGTTGATGACGGGGAGATAGAGACTCGAATATTGGTCGGGTGTACTGAGGCTCTTTTCCAAAATGATTTTCCACTCTCTCATCACGCACACTTTAAATTTATCCTTCCAAATCTATAAAAAAAATATTAGTGTAATTAGTACATAAACGTATAACCCGAACGGCTAGTGAAATACGGGGATAAAAAAATAGCTTTGTTGTTTTTAATTGATGCGTTTACTACCAAGGTAAATTAATATTCAATTTAAAGGGTATAGTGATGAGTGAAAGGATCTTAGAGGATTAGCACCAACATTCCTGTGAAGAGAAAGTGTGGAAAACCAGAGAGTTACCGCCAGTGAGTAAAATAAACTCAATAAAATTTCAGCATAATATGCTATTTCCGAGAAATCAAATACAAGTGTTTTAGTGCACTAGTTATTAACTAGCTTACTGACCTTGAAGAACTCAAGAGTTAATGGTCGCCAGAACGTAAAATCATCTTTCAACCCTTTACTGAGACATTTCCATACAATGTAATAATATGGAATAAAAACGCCGCGCTTTGGGCGTCAATTGTAATAATATTGATTTATCACGCCTCTTTTCGGGCGTCGATCGAAGTACTATGTGATCAATCACCCCACTTCGGGCGTCGATTGATTCACTGCGGATTAATTCCCTGTTATTGCTGTGATGATTTTAGGTTGTACTTAAGCTCCGGGATCGAGCGCCTATCATCACTGTACGGAAAAGATACCGTTTAATCAGTTGTCTATAGCTCCGTGTTCGAGCACTTATTAAATCGGTATTAATATTATTAAAGAAAGAGAAATGTTGATGGCTGTTATTTCACACACGGCTTATTTATATTACACCAGTAAATTACTTGCACACATTTCAATTAAATGTTTCATATAACTACACACTTGTGATATAGATGTGATTTATTTTATAATGTGTTAGACTGTGACTGACTTGTGCGTGAAGCGTGGTCCCGGAGATCGTCCTCCTCGTGCCATAAACATACGCACCATGGTTTATATATGACATACCCCTTGCCTTTCTCTCCCCTTTTCAACAGTGTAAAATTCAACTAATAGAAAGAGTCCTGGCTACAGGTTTTGTGAAGGCTAGCTTCTTATTGGTATAGATAAATGGCGTATTTTGCCAAATACTATGAAATTGTTCCCTTTAACAAGAATTAACGCAGTAGATATTTTAACAAGAAATATGGTATAAAAATTATATTTTAGGGGTGAAGTCCTTTTAACCTCATTCTGAGAAACGCGTGTTTGTTCATGGATGAATCTTAAAATGATACTCTACCTATATTACTTTAAAGAAAAATTACCTTCATCCATGACTTTTTACATAATTTAGATTAATACAAATCAATATCATTACAACAATCCACTACGAAGTTCTTAACTATGCAATTTTATAAATTCTTTTATTTGTTACACCCTCTTGAGCCTAAATATTTTTATCACCACTCTAGATTTAATCTCTTGATAAAATTTAAGAGTTTTAATCCACAAATAACAATGGACAGTATTATTACCTAGTAGCTCTATTGCATTAGGAACTCGAAATTTCATTGCCTCACTTAAAAAGTACACCACCTCTCCCTATCTGAAGCAAGTTCTATCCAGTATCTCCGGAATACCATGGCAATCTTTTTGTGTTTCTTGGTAAGATTATTTCTTACATTGAGAGCTCTTCACACCCACACCTAACCCTCAAGCTGGGGGACCACCCCTATAAGCTGTCTGCGACTGCTCATTCATTATATATTCGCAACTACCCTTCATATCTGAAGAATACATCCTTTACCCACAACCTGAGGATGCACTGTACCGGGGAAGATGGGGACCCATGGAAAACGGGCAGTACTATAAGTTTGTTTATTTTCAAAACTAATAACTATAAGGTGATATTAGATTTTAGTAACTTTTGTTGATTCTTTGAGTTATAAACACTATTCTTTGATGAGGACTATATCTAGTGTATATCGGCAACGCTTGGTAAAACCAATAGCAAGAAATCTTTATAAAGTGACTTAAAAACTATAATGGCCTTTTTCTAATGAATAGCTCAGCTTAGTTATATCTTGCCTGAATTTCTAGTAACAAGAAGATTGGGATTCGAATCACAACCAGGATTGATATGATTTTCCCTATATGTTTTTCCACTCTTCTTCTATGAAAATTCTGGTACATTTCCTCTAATGTAAACAATCCTCCTCACTAACTCACTAACGTTCTTAAATGCAAAACGGACAGTAAGACGCGGTGAAAAAAAAAAGTATCACAGTTTATAAACAATATGTTCAGAAGAAAAATTAAATTCAATTAATTCGATTGCCCGCTTCAGTGGCCAAGTGGTCTAAGGTATCACCCTCGTGTTAGACCAACCCCCTGATGACGGAAAAATCAGAGTTCAAATCCTATTGGGTATACTGAGAGTAGTTTTTTTAAATGGTTTCCCACTCTACTTCAATGAAAATGCGGGTAGATTACCTCTAAAAATGCGTCCTTTCTCACCCTTACTCCATCAGAGTAATAATATATATATGTTTAACCGGAAAGTTGGTAAGACATGGTGGTAGAAAAATAATTATATTAAATTAATAAGTATTCTCATATACTTTGGAAAATATTGTAGTTGTGAAAATGGTGGACCTCAAGATTGCGCTGAATCTTCATGTTTTGTATGCCCTTGAATTAAAATAAATGGTGCGGAACTCTGCGAGTACTTTCTCACTATATTGTTTAAAAATGGAGATATTTTTACTCAAAACTCGTAATATATGCAAAGCTAAATATTATACACTAGCAAACCCGAGCATAAATTGCACCATTCTTATGTAAATCATTTTTTGAGTCCTGGTTTTAAATTTTACAATTTTATTTTTAAAGACTTAATGTCCTCATTTGTATGTTTGGACCAATAAAAAAGATCAATATTGAGTCCACAAGGGTCAAAACTTCATACTAAAATTTCGACTTCCGGTTAAAATTTTCTACATTTTATTATCTGTTGTACATCTTGGGGTCATTGCATTGCTAGTAAATTTATAAATTTTTACCAATAAGAAATGCAAATAAAATATTGACTATTGAGTCTATAATGGAGATTGATCAATGTTGCACAAAAATTTATCCTAAAAGTTTTAAGGAAAACTAACATAAACCTTTTGAGAAACTTACTTAAGCTATATTTAACTACTCTATGGCATCGGAGAATTATTGCGTTAAAACATAAGTAGTATCTATTTTCAACTAAAGCTCATAAAATTGTATTAATATATTTGCAAATATCTCAGAAACTCTTGGTTTTCTAAAAATATATTTCATAAAATAGTTTTTAATTCTTAATAGTACTACTATTTTGTAATGATAAGTTATTTAGTATCCCTTATAGTTGCGGAAATACGGAAATGTCTGCTTCTGTAAAGTATTCTAAAATTCATTTTCATGGTAAAATGAAAATATTCAGTTTATTTATATTCCTAATCAACGCCTGGATACAAATTTTAATCAAAATCGTTAAAGCAGATTTTGAGAAGATCGATTTTTTTCTCTTTTCGCCCTTCACTAAACTACTCTTAACTTTAAGTTTGAACAGACAAACAGACAGACGGCATTGTAAAGACCACTATTTAGGTTTCAGGGGGTCATGAAACATCGACATCCATCAACATTTTAGGTTAGTTTTTTTTTTTACGGTCGCAATACTCTACCTTAGTATTCGAAAAGTTAATATATATATATATATATAAACCTATGAAAACTATAGGTACTTAGTTTTAGCCCGATCGGTAAAATAGCTTAGGCTCTAGTTGGAGGTATAGACAGACAGACAGATGGAAATTCAAAAACAACTTTTTCGGATTGGGGGGGTCATGAAACGTCAAGATTCATAAAAATCTTTAGTTGGATTTTTTTGATATCACAATTCTTTCTTTACCTGTAAGATAGCGAGAAAGTAAAATGTGGGTCTTACAATTATGTCNATATATTATATATATGTATATATATATATATATATAAACCTATGAAAACTATAGGTACTTAGTTTTAGCCCGATCGGTAAAATAGCTTAGGCTCTAGTTGGAGGTATAGACAGACAGACAGATGGAAATTCAAAAACAACTTTTTCGGATTGGGGGGGTCATGAAACGTCAAGATTCATAAAAATCTTTAGTTGGATTTTTTTGATATCACAATTCTTTCTTTACCTGTAAGATAGCGAGAAAGTAAAATGTGGGTCTTACAATTATGTCTGTCTGATTCTGAGGTTACAGCCGGAAATATTGGATGAATATGTTAAAACTTGATATTTAAATGTTATATGGTCATGGCTAGAGCCAGAATCGAGAACAATTTATCTTTAAAATTAAGGTTAATTTACTGACGACTGATTTTTGAATAACCGTTGAGTATTTTACCTAGTAAATAGATGTGTTTGTTGTTAAAAAAAATCCACTTGACATTAATATTATAAGGTGCATTTTTACAAAAATAGCAGAAATAACTGTGCTTAAAAGGTTTATCTGAAGAGTGTTTAGTACGAGTACCCATACAATGTGTGTGTGTGTGTTTATGAAAATTAATAAAGGATGGTTTACTGATAACTTTTTTTTAGGAAAATATGTATCCAATCTATAATAAACTATTTTAGAAAGGGAGTGTGTGGTTGACGCGAAACAATACATTATCTTATGTAACACGAAAGAAAATCTCAAACGAATACAATACTAAGGCGTAGTTTCACATATCTCAAGCTGAACTCACAAACACTGACCTTGGTGATTATTTGGTCGCCCTAGAACGTTCGACCACAAAAGTACAAATCTGTTGTCCTCTCTTGTCATTGCAGCCAATTAGAAGGAGTTTACTGCGGACAGCTTTGGACAAGCTTCTCTCATTAGGGCGACAGTCGGATTTATTTGGAGAAGGGGTGTCCATGACGTAACAAGGTCTAGTTGTATGTCCAATTTTCTCCGTGAAACATTTAGCTTCTCTCGTAGTAGTTAGCGTTTATTTGACGGTAAGCTTCCCGGTCAAATTTGTACACATCACTTTGTTTACCCAGTTAGTAGCTGTCAGTTAAAACCAAACATGAAGGGTTGTTATTTTAGTAATAAAACTAGATACTATTATTTATTTTTTAGTTTGGCATCTCAATGACGCAATTTCCAGGCATACATGTTATAACTTTAAAATAAGATGGGTGAGGTTAGGACAGTAATGCTTTTTATTTCCCATAACCAAGTAATCAAAATACAAAATAGGATCGGTAATATGAATAAAAAACATATTAGACATAACACAATTAAGGTCAAAGAAAAAAAAGAATGTATCATAAAAATTAATTCAAAAGGTTATGGGCTCTATAAAAAAAGCAAGAGGATTTATGATAACATACACTATTTGTATATTGATTATTATTTGATTGTAAGTCGTCATTTCGCCATAAGATCATCTCTTTGTTATAGAATTCAATTATTTCATTATTTGAAAACATTTATTTATGTATTTATATATACATAATTTACTGTACATATCAGTTGATTTCCAACTAGGCATCCATATTGAAATTAAGACACAGACGAGATGGGATCCGTTTATTTTACTCATGTTACATTAAACACCGACACTATTAATTACTTAATATAATGAGTAAATATTGGTAGAATTTTATAAGAAATGAATCCTCGTTATAATTAGCATAATCTGCTATTTTATTAAAGTTTTCCAGTCTTGATCTTCCTCTTGAATACTCTTTATATAATCATATTCGTCAAACTATAATGTTTTCCTCAGTATAAGTTTGACAATGTTAACTCTTCTCTGCTGTATGTATACTTTTCCAAAGTTTCCTTTCTTCAATTGTTTTTCTTAGCACTCTTTTATTTGTTAAAATCTCCATTAATTGTAGAATATGTCGTCACGCTACCATCACCGCGCGCTCTTGACCTATGGGCCCGCCGTGTGTGGCGCTAGAGGGCAGGTCACGTGGTCTTGCTCTCTGGCTTCCACGCTGGCGAGACCACAATTCAACTTCAATCACTTTATTTTTTGTTAGTAGAACATCATAGTGCTTGTTGCACATGATATTAAATGGTGGTATTGGACATTGTTCTTGAATTGGATCACCTCTGATTGTTGCATAACAGAAACCTGTAGACTTTAAATGGCTAAAAGGCTTTCAGCTGTTGCCAATAATAAATGTTAAATTATGTGGTATTAGATATTGTTATTTATTTGTATCACCTGTGATTGTAACATAACAGAAACCTGTAAATTACAAGTGATTAAATGGCTAAAAGGGTTTCATGAACATCACCAAACAGCAATATGTTTTTGTAATGATATTTTCAATATGCTTCTGTAACACCACGATTTAAGTGCTTCTAACCTTTTCCTCTGAGTTGCGTCAAAGGTCCATGTCTCACATGCGTAAAGTATAACGCTCCACACAAATGCCTTTATAACATTTTCCTGATTTACAAATTAATTAGATTAAATCAACATGAATAGATTTTAACACTAAAAATCGTGTCATGACTAGCTATAGGAAGTATATAGTAACTAGATTCCAGTTAGTTATCATTTAAGGGAAAATAAACAAACACTATTTATAAATGATCCATTTTAGACCATACAGGGTACCAAATACGTAATCCTTGGGTCCCCGAGCGATTTAATTAGAGCATTACTCAAGGTATAAGTCTGAATCATATTTTTACCCTAACGCCTAACTTTGATGGTTCGAATACAAAAGAAATTAATAATAACAATACGCAAATTGAAAGAGTGTGTCAGGTAAGTTAAAAATTGCAGAAAAACTGAGATAAACATTAGAAATATAGCAATACCCACGCAATAAAGAACTATTGCGGGCTCGTCCCCACGGCCAACCCCAACAACAAATACCATTTAACCAAAACGTAATTATGCCTCAGAAAAGATCATCTTACAGACTATGATTACCATGTGATGCCTAAGGATGAATGTAAAAAGGGAGTAAACACAAAATTCATCGTACTATGTAGTTTATTAAATACCAATAAAAAACACACTTTGTTATTTTAGTAAAATTCCCAAGTTTTAAGTCTATTGATCTTTAACACATATTGTGAGTGTAAAGGTTTAAAGTTAAAGTTCTTTACTCTTCAAAATAAACACAAGCGCAAAAGAAATATAAACATTACCATTAGATATTTTAACTTTAGTCAAAGTCCTAACTTTTAATTTCATTAATCTTTGACACATATACTAAGATGTAACGTTTAAAGTTAAAGTTAGTTATTCTTCGAAATAAATACCAGTGAAAAAGAAATATAAACATTACCATTAGATATTTTAACTTTAGTCAAAGTCCTAACTTTTAATTCCATTAATCTTTGACACATATACTAAGATTAAACGTTTAAAGTTTAAGTTAGTTACTCTTTGAAATAAATACAAGTGAAAAAGAAATATAAACATTACCATCAGAAATTTTAACTTTAGTCAAATTCCTAACTTTTAATTCCATTCATCTTTGACACATATACTAAGATTAAACGTTTAAAGTTAAAGTTAGTTATTCTTCGAAATAAATACAAGTGAAAAATAAATATAAACATTACCATTAGATATTTTAACTTTAGTCAAAGTCCTAACTTTTAATTCCATTAATCTTTGACACATATACTAAGATTAAATGTTTAAAGTTAAAGTTAGTTATTCTTCGAAATAAATACAAGTGAAAAAGAAATATAAACATCACCATTAGATATTTTAACTTTCGTTAAAGTTCTAAACTTTAAGTCTATTTATCTTTGACACATACGCAAGTGAAAAGTTCCATAATGAAAGTTCCAAGTTTTAAGTCAAACCATATAAGTAAATGGTTCCTAACTGCCGAAAGAGAATTTTGAAAACATATACGATTACGCCGAAAAGGAATTTTGGCTTACATTGTTATTATCCTCGCCTTAGTTTGTACTAGCTATAACCAGAGCCAGTCCCAGAATAGTTCATCATTCGCACAGGCAATCTTTTATACGCTTAAGCACAGGTCACAGAAAGGGGATAAGGGGGGGGAAACGAAAGAACCAGAATATGGCGGGGAACAACCTACAACCTTCTAGACGGTTGAGGAACACTGGGCACTGGCGATGTTCTTTCCAATCGGTGACCAGGGGTGGGGGACGGCTGTTGTTTTAGACTGTTTGAATGGGTGTATCTCCCAGTACAGTTCGGATGGTTGTCTGGTTCGTGCGGGTTGTCTAGGTGGGCCGGCCGGCGTGTTGTGAAGCCAGCCGCTGGTGGAGTCAGTGCAATTAGGTAAGTCGGTTGTATTTCTTGTCCTTTGTAGTGTTTAGCTGGTGGCTAATGCTACAAGTCATTATTGAGCAGGCTATAAGTTACACAACTCAAAATGTAACGTTTTTAATTTCTTTTATAAAGAAATTATTCTAATCGTGAAAATATCCAATCTCGATTATGTGTATATACGGTTTATGTCCCCCTGACCTAAAAATAAAAGTCTGTCTGTACCTAAGGATATAACCGAAACTTTTTATTTTTAATTCAATATTTATATTATCATGGTTATACCTCGAGGCTACATCATTGTTTGAAATACTGTTCTAAAATTAAGGGTAGAATGATTTTTTATTCTAAAATTTTTTGAAATGGCTCCAAGGATTCTGTTCAAATTGGATATGTGGAGTATGTCTTACAGTCTTACTAATTTTTTGGAAAACAACTGTTTTAAGGATAGCTAACTGATCAGTGATTTTGAAAATATGAAATTTTTCAAATTTATTTGAACAGTTGTGTTTAAAACATGTATCTGGAGAATGTTTAAAATAATAAATAATGATTTATGATTCTCTTATAAAAATTATTAACATAAAGATAGTTTACAAATGACTGATTTTCGAAAATTTGAAGTTATTGTAAGATGGCCTTTGGTAATTTACTAAAAACTAGCTGATGTACCCATTCTTCGCAAGGGGAATCTATAAAGTAGCTTTATTATGTAGTATACAAAATGAACCACAGGGAAAAGTAACCAAATCTTAAATTATGTTTAAATATCAACCCTTCTTTGGTTTAAATTTTAATACAAAACGCGAGAGTAGGCTAACTAGTGTAATAGAGATGCGGGTATAGTGAAATAGTAAATGCTAAGTGTCACAATATATCGTTAACTATTTCAATTATTACAGAAAACAATTTCGAACAGCTAGTGACGCCTTCACTTCGACAGATCAACTAATTGTTTTGTGAGGAGACGATTGTTTGTTTTGGCTGTCACAAAAACTTTTTCAGGCTAGTGTTCATCATGCTATATTTTTTTACTCTACTGTTCTTATTAATTTTAATCAAATCATTTGGTTAAGGCTCACTCATGGCTATCTCTGAGCTAAAACATTATTTTACTTTAATCTTATTATAACATAAAAAAAATATGGTATTCCAAAATGGCGAGTCGTGTAATAAGGTATACTACACTAGCCCCATGGCTTCTTTGGTGCTGACTGACAGCTCACAGCTGAGAGCTGAAAGCTTTGAAAAGCTACCAGACCAAATGATGTATCCCTACGCCGAACCATATGATCTGCAAAAACATGTGTTTAGCAGTTGCCACTTCTGACAGTCAACATTTAGGTATATACCTAAATGTTGACTGTCAGAAGTCAACTGTGAGTTGTCAATCAGCACAAAAGAAGCCATGGGGCTACTGTAGTGTTCCATAATTCCCACACATTTTTCAAGTATTTGGTAATTGATTGATTTTGTCAACGTAAGCGTAAACATTTTTCCTAACACCTAAGAAATCTATTAAGAGAACAATGTAACCTGATACAATATGTTAGTCTATTATATTTTAATATTCATTATTAATACTGATTTATTAATTAATTATTTTTATTATTATGTATTATTACCATTGATTCCTTATTATTTTTATTATTATGTATTATTACCATTAATTCCTTATTGTTACTAATTTATTGTTTTACCCATAATATTTGAATATTTTTATACACTGTATTATATAACATTTGTTAGTTTTAGTAAACATAATTAATTTTATTCTATATAAAACAGGTAGTATTCCATATTGCCCTCCCTATTCCATATTGCCCTCATTTGTTCCACATCCCTTTTAAGTGCTCCTACAGGACATTACAAGCTATTAATTTTGCTTTAACACTAAACATAGCTAAAATTATATTAATTATAAGTTTAATATGGAAGTCAATGACAAAATGTGAAAATACCCTTTGACATTATTGAAAAAGTAAATGGTATTTCCTATTACCCGCACTTCCTTTACACTATGTAAAAATAGATATATAATCTTGCACCAAGTCCTATTACTATTGGGGTTTCATTATTGGTTGTTTGTGGTTTCACCAAGATCAACCATAGTAGCCCCAGGGGTGCACATACATACATACATACAGAGAAGTAAAAAGAAAAGGATGTACATAGAAGTAATGCAATTTAATGAAACAACATGATACATGATAAATATTTAGCACGTAATCTCAATAAGAACAGTCTATACAAACTAAGTAAGATTTTAGGTAGCATTGCCTAAGTCTAGGCCAACAAGGGGCGTGAGGCGCCAGAAGGACTAACTCAGACAATTGAGTTACGTTACTGGTCCCTCAATCACAAGGCATGTTGGCTGCGCACGTTTAGTTATGACTTACATAGGGCAAGTTCAAGTCCCGTTACATACGAGCGCCTAGAATACAGACCAAACCCCTTACAAGAGGCTCAACCAATTTACATAGGTATATTTAAACCTACGGGCCATGCCCGGTCGGGAACACGTCCCACAGTTTGATCACCCGACGGGCGGTCAATATCACAACACATACATAAGTAACTAATGACAGCTCCAGCCGCGCCAGAGGGGCAGAAACGGCTCATACGCTGTATACTCCAAAGGGGAGTAGTACTGCTAGTAACAAAGATAAAACCGCGGGCCAATCTTGAGAAGCATGAACGGCCCACAGGATACCCACTTAACACAAGTGCGTGGGATTGACAAAAGTACCTAACTAGGTATAGATCCCAGGCCTCCATATAACTTGAACCATCTCTTTCCCTGGCAAGCTACCTTTGAGTTACATCAGTGTCTCGATATTGACACGGTTTATTGCCTAATCCTTACAAGTAAGTTACCCTATTTATCTGGCCATAAAATAAGCTAATCCTAATCCTAATCTCTATACATCTACAACATCTAACTGTACATCTTTAACTCCTAACTTGAAGTTTACGTAACTCCTAACTTGTAGTTTACGTGATACTTCATTAACTCCTAACTTGAAGTTTGGATGATACATTCTTAACTCCTAACTTGTAGTTTACGTGATACAGTCTTAACTCCTGACTTGAAGTTTGGATGATACATTCTTAACTCCTAACTTGTAGTTTACGTGATACAGTCTTAACTCCTGACTTGAAGTTTGGATGATACATTCTTAACTCCTAACTTGTAGTTTACGTGATACAGTCTTAACTCCTGACTTGAAGTTTGGATGATACATTCTTAACTCCTAACTTGTAGTTTACGTGATACAGTCTTAACTCCTGACTTGAAGTTTGGATGATACATTCTTAACTCCTAACTTGTAGTTTACGTGATACAGTCTTAACTCCTGACTTGAAGTTTGGATGATACATTCTTAACTCCTAACTTGTAGTTTACGTGATACAGTCTTAACTCCTGACTTGAAGTTTGGATGATACATTCTTAACTCCTAACTTGTAGTTTACGTGATACAGTCTTAACTCCTGACTTGAAGTTTGGATGATACATTCTTAACTCCTAACTTGTAGTTTACGTGATACAGTCTCAACTCCTGACTTGAAGTTTGGATGATACATTCTTAACTCCTAACTTGTAGTTTACGTGATACAGTCTCAACTCCTGACTTGAAGTTTACGTGATGCATTCTGTCGTACAATAGACTACTTTAGTAATTTGTTCCTGTCTCGTGGATCCATCTCCCCGAACTGTATTTCTACGTTGATCCAATGAATTAGCCGACGTGACGAGAGTGCGCTGTGATCCAACGGCCCTGATGGTGTCCAGCAGGATTCTGTATTTCTTCCAAGCGGCCCAGCGAATATATACTATGAGAACCCCACGTGATGGGGTGAAGAGAAGGGGAAAAGATCCTTTTTATTCTGGAACATTGACTCGCGTCGGCCAACATCGTTCACGGCGCTTTCAGTTGATTGTAGTTCGTTGTCCGGCGCGGAGCTCTTGCCTGAGGTCACGCCCAGCCAGTTCCCTCGATGTTGTTGTTTTCAGCGGGGCATCAGACTCGACGGAAGAGTTGGTGAAGTAGGTATGTAAACAAACACACAAATGTTATGGGCGTAGCATTCAACACTATTATTTCATTTGTTAACTCTTGACGACTTGTTTGTAACACAAAAAATATTCGTGTTTTACATTTGAACGGGGCTAAGCCAGATTAGCCCGTTACAACTTGAATATATTTTTTAAGATTAAATGATAACTTCTCTATTAATACTCTTGCCTGCCTGTTGATGCTAACAAAAATTTAAGTAGTAAGTCACAACCTAATTAATTAGTTGTTAAAAGTTAGTTATTAAATCCAATCAAAATATTTAAGCATTTTTGTAACCTATCTACCCCAGTTAACCTTTATACCCCGTCTATACGTTTTACTCAGTTTGCCCTTTTTTACCATTTTCACACCATTTTAATCGTTTTACCCTCCCTACCTAAAGATAAAACTTTTTGTATCCCTTTGCCCTTATTGCTCTATTCACCCTTTTTAACCCGCTTACGCTTTTCACCCCAACAACTTTTCTACCGTTTTCCCCCTTTTTACCCAATCTTCGGCATTTTAATATTTCTACCTTTTTATTTCTGTTACCCCTTTTAAACTTTATACCTTATTTATTTTGGTATAATTTACTTCTTACGCTTTTTTTCTATTTCTATGCTCTTTTATTATGTTTACCATATTTGCTTAATTGGGCCCTTTGTGATCGTTTTGAAATTAGGTAATTTTTGGACTTTATGCAATTTTTGCCATTTTGGTCTTATTGTCCTTTTTTATTAGATTTACTTTTAAAATTTTTGGCCTTCCTTCCCCACTTAGCCCCAGAGAAATAATTTAGGGTATAGTTATAAATAGTTATAGTAAATTGTAAAAGGTTGTAAAAATGTCGTAAAATTTTGTAAAAAGGGTGTAGTGTATAAAGAGTTTAGGATATGAAGGGTGTAAGGTATAAAGGATGTAGAGTAAAAGAGGTAAAGGATAAAACGGTTTACGGATTAAAAAAAAAGAGTATTAATACATAAAAGCAATTTATTAGAAATAAGTCGAAACATTTAACATTATTAATATTCCATGGTGATGCGAGAAGAAAGGTTTGTTGTGGATACCACTCTCTTCTTTTTTACTTTCATTGGCGACCAAACTTACACGGTCACCAAACAAAGTTACAAATTGTATGAAATGTAGTATTAACGCTTTCTCTCGGTGTTAATATTTCTTCATCTATTTGGTGTTTGATGATTTAAAAATGTTCCTGTAAAAATTTCAAAATTTTGCCTTCAAGGTGCACATGTTCTTGCACATTTAAATTTCAGCCCTATGCATGCGGAAGATGTCGCGCAACTCTCATGACAAACGTACAAACTCTTCATTTTATTCATATAGATGTATATCTTTGGAATGTTTTAAATATACAAATAATAATTTATACTGGTTTTTCAAAGAAAATTTCATTTTAGGACAGTTTATTGACTAGTTATTTTTGAAAGTTAGATTAATTTGATAAAACATGTACAATATTTTCATAACATTTATTTAATGAAAAAATTATTAAATATATACGCTCTTGAATATAACTTTAAAGATAAATTTGTATGTGTTTTATTTAATGTTAAGATGTTTTAGACTAAGGGTTCTAACACTCTTAAAATGGCCACCTTAATTTTTGGATCAAGAGACGACCAAAATCTAGTTCGATCAACCATCCAGTAAGTTACCACTTGGCAAGTTCTATCTTTCGGTTGTCACCCTCGACGTAACATCCGTTTAGTTCCCACGTTCACCCCTCACCAAGTGAACATCCCCCTAAACCACCCCATTTGCCATCATCTAGAAGTAGAAGGGTGAGGGCTGGGAGGGTAGGGAGGTCGCGCCTGTCTGTCAGGGAATATAGTCGCATTCTACATGCCTCAGCAAGTCAGAGAAAGTTCTGATTGACGGGAGGGGGTTGAATTACTGCACGACTTTCACACCAAAATGGGGGGTTGGTAATCACGTTTCTATTATTATTATTATTATTATTATTATTATTAATAATATTATTATTCTTATTATTATTACTATTACTAGAACTAACGTTCACTTTCTGAAAACACAAATAAACCAAAACACGACGTACACACTAATTTAACCTTGTAGGCCTACAGTGGCTATTGGCACCAATCACCTGAAAAAAGCTGCAGAAAATATATTATTTTGGTATCAGGACAATCTTTACAGTTTATAAACGCACAAAAATTATCAGCACATGACTTACAAACTAACCTAACTTATGATTAGCATTACAATATTGCCTCTTGTTTCCATATATTTTAATAATAAGATAGCAAGATGAACCAGTATTCAAAAAAGTTAACATCATTGTCAATATCGTCCGGAACATAAACAAGGTCTTCAATACTTATGGGGAGTAAGGCTGTACCCCTAATTTTATTTTGGGGGACTCATTCTGCGATGACTCATGGTAAATTCAACCTAAAATGAGATGACAATGAATTATTTTAACGTTAAATTCCTTTTGAAGCTATTTGAAATATTTTAAAACATAATTGGCGTTGTAAGTGTTGGATTTCTTGTGATTAAAAATAACTACTAGGATTAGGTAATAAGGAGGAATACAAAAATATATTAGTAATGATTCCATCAGATGGAAGAGCGAGGGGGGTATAACTCTTAAAAGGGAGGGAGAATATAACGAACCTAAAAAACATCCATCATTCGGAATTTTATTCACTAAGAAAGCATGTATTGAAAAAATTATCATGACTAGCAAGAAATAGCATGTATGACATATAATCAACCTTTATTGGTCACCCGCCTCAGTGGCGTAGTTGGCTAACGCGCTTGTCGTGTTGAGGCTCGATTGCTAAGGACGGGGAGGTCGAGGTTCGAATCTCGGTCGGGTGAACCGGGGGTGGTTTTTCCTAAATGGTTTTCCACTCTCCCTTCACGCAAATGCGGGTGTACTTCCTCTAATTTAACCTATCCAAATCCATTAGAGTAATTAGTACTTAAAGCGTATAACGCGAACGGGTAGTAAGACGTGGTGCTAAATATTATTATTTTTAATGTTCAATACAGTATATAATTTGAGATTCTTAAAACATAATAACTATTAATGTTACAAGAAGAATTACATTTCTTAGCTTTATATTTGGTGTGTAGTTTTTAAAACATAAAATTATTAATGTTACAAGATGAATTACACTCGCTTCGGTGGCTGCATGAGCTAAGGAGCTACTTTCCTAGTAGACTAGACTGCCGATGATGAGAATATCAATAGTTTAAACAAGGTCGGGTGTACTGAGGTTAAAAAAAAGGTTTTTCACTCCCTCTCTACGCAAATGTGGGTACACTCCTAAATATAAACTACATAATTCTTAAAACCATAATTGTAATTAGTACATATGCGTATAAACCGAACGGGTAGTAAGACGCAGTACTTAATAATAAAAATAGATGATTTTCATTTCTTATCTTTGTTTTTGAATCATTCAACATAATTTCAATATCAGCTTACCTTTCATTTAGTCTTTTGACCACGTTTTATAAACCTACTTATTTGATAAGTTTAAAGTAAAGGGGCGTATATATGTTTTACCCAAAACGCCATTAAATAAATATTTTCCTTCAAAAAAGTCTTACAAATTACTATGATCTCAAAGGCGATACTTCTCCAAGACAGGAAGGCGACATTAAGAATGTGAAAGCATTGACTATGAAAGAAACTCTTACGTAGTTATCTTAATTAATAAAACATCAAAGTAGACCTTATTTATCCTCTTCCCTATTTCTTTTAATTTTTATTTAAAAATTATATGTGATAATAACAAGTATTTGGTGTGGTTTGACGTGGAAACCACATCAAAGGGATTTTCTTTTAAAATATATTTATCCAAATATTCATCCCAAAAGGATTTAGTGAACTTTGAAAGACTATGAGGCCAAACCAAGGATAGGAGGAAAGTAAATTAGAAAACTTTGTGACAGCCTTGGAAAATAAAGAGAAAACCAATTAATTAGCTCTAATTTATATTTCTAAAAATTGAAATGACGAATATGTAAGGAAGTGAGAGTATTAAGAGTACCTTGTACATTCCAATTTAGTCATACTGCTGGTCACATTGTCTAAGGGGTCAGGCTCACATTAGACTTAATAATAGGTAACGGGGAGGTATAAATTCAAATATAGACCAGGAGTGAGATCCACACCTCCTTTATCCACGCTAATGTGGGTGCACTTCCTAGAACCACCTTTTTAATACCTTCCCCAAAGATTAAACAACTAGATATCCTTGTTTTAAAATGTATGAACTAGTAAGCGTACACCCCGAACGGGTATTAAGACGCGAGACTAGGAGAAAAAACTAGTAAAAACTTGGTAATGTGGTTGAATTTCTTTACAGATTCCCTCTTCATTCATACTCCTATAGACTTGGTAGTTTGTTTGAGTTTTTTTTATCACCAAAACTTACCAATCATTCGGGTTACATACTTATATATTAGCTACGCTAACAGTTTTGGGGATTAGGAAGGTTACCTTAAAAGGAAGTGTAGTTACATTTGCGTAAAGAGAGAGTAAAACCTATTGGAAAAACCATCCTCAGTTCACCCCACCGAGATTCAAACCTTGATCTTCCCGTTATCAGCAGTACAGTCTTCTGTGAAGGTAGTACCTTAAAAAATGCAACCACCGAAGTGGGTCGACTAGATAGTTGTTTTTATGAGCACCCCGTCTCACTCACTACCCAATGGAAATATCTGTATATCTACACTTAAAGAGGTACGGTTTATGACTATAGAGTTTAAAGGAAATGTACCCACATTTAAATTAAGGTAGAGGGGAAAATCATATTCAGCACACCCAGCCAGTTTTCTTACCTTCACATCGCTGAATAACAGGATTAAACTAGGTTGACATCTAGACCACGTGCACTCCGATTATGGTTAGGATTAGATTACCTCGCTTAACACACTTTTGCGGGCAATAGCAGCTGTCTACCCTGACTATTCCTTAGTGAACTCTTACAGAACTTTCGTGTATTGTCTCCTCAACCCTCCCCCCCTTCCCTAACGTCCCCACCCGCTGAATACTCCAAATTCTCATTCTCTCAACAATTCCTTCTCCTAATTGAGGCTTACTTACTCAAAAGCAGCAACAAAATTAATAATATCTTTGTTGGTCTGTCCAGTGACAGCTTGGATTAGGGAATGGGGAACTGAGGGCATGTCATTAGTAAAAGAGAGGAGAGTCATTGATATGTACCACCCTGATCACCTGACTTTTATCCACCCGGTTTTTGAAAGCACCCATCGTTTGTGTTACGTTAGTGCTGGTTAATGCTCGATTTTCATTGTTAATGCTGTAAATTTAAGGCAATAATTCATGATTTCTTATAGGTGGCTAGGAAGTTATCTCCTTAGCCTCACGGTCTAAGAAATAATTGAGATATCAATTTTTTTTAAACGCTCATTGTCTGTGCTAAGTTAATGCTGATTGGGCCCTTATTAGACAATTGCCTTGCTTTGAACGTAAATAAATTTAAAAATAATTGGTGTAAGAAGTGAAATATTACATTACCTGGCAATTCCAAAACATTCAGTTCCACATTTTACATAGCTCGACCTGACACTGGCGGTTCAACTATAAAGTAATTTAGTCAGGCAGTTCATTTCATGTAGCCCCAAGGGATTTCTCACAAATTAATTAGCCTACGTCGAAGCGCAGGTCCGAATCAAATGAAATTAAGGAAAGTAAAATTGAGAGGAATAGGAAGAAAGAGATGGAGTAAGTTTGTGTTGCATGCGTTCTCCACTACTCCCGGAGGAATAGCCTCGGATGCTGTAAACCCATACTAACCAGCCTCTGTTTCTCTGTCTGTCTCTTTTAAAACTTCAAACTACCTTTTTATCTCTCTCTCTCTGAAACTGAAGTTACGCACCGGTCATGTGGTAGTAAACGCTCCAATGGACATGTAGATTTAGTTGCGTTGAGTTCAGACTGGTGTGTACACTGAGCGCAACATGGCTAAAAGGATGAACGAAATGCCAGGAGATCAAGAACGGGCAGAATTTGTCACTAGTGCGCATTCCCGGTGCTGAGGGGACTAACTGATAACCTATATACACACAATACTATTATTATTATTATTATTATTATTATTATTATTATTATTATTATTATTATCACCACGTCTTACTGCTCGTTCGGGTTATACACACTTACGCTAATGTGTAATGGTACGGTGATTGTGAGATGAAATGGAGGACCTACAGTTTAACGTGGAAATCCGAACCACGGTGGAGGCCTGGCATTACCCACATTCACAAGATATCTTGCCAGAGGTGAAGGAAGGGTTTGGTAATCATATAAATCTGTGCCGGGACCGAGGATTGAACCCCGGTCGCCAGCACATAAGTCTGACACCTTACCCCTAGACCGCCAGTTCACCCCACACAATACTAAAACAATTTACTCAAAAACCTCTGATAATATATTGTTTTTTTTAATTAGCACATTTAAAGAGCACTTTTTAAAAACATAAGCGATATCCGTACATAACATACAAACTAACACAACCTATAATAACAAACCTTATACTATACACCCAGTATTAGTTCCTAGAGATTTATAATCGTATTGGAGGATTAACACATAAAAAAAATTGGTCAGCTCCACCCAAAATCGAACCAGGACACTTTTATACAATTATTTATGAAAATATTATTAATTATTATTTGGTTATTAAGATAAATGATCCTATACATCCAATATACATAGATTTAGATCTGTTTGGGGCGTATGGCATAGGTTTTTGGAGTTACATCTGGTCTTCTAATATCCTCCTCCAATACCTGTATTAATTCTATGATTATTTTTGTTGTTAAAAAAGAAAGAAAAAAGGGTCAATTTTGTTTGAACAGTAACATAAATGTCCAAGCAAATAAAGATACATTTATTCTAAACCATACATTCCTATTCTCTACTCCTATTAATGTATTGAAATGTATATAGCCCGGACGAGTGGAAAGACGTAGAGCGAAAAAATGTATACGAATACTTTGTAAGTTATTAGCATGAAGTTTTTTTTTGCATCACGTCTTACTACATGTCTGGGTTGTACCCCTATGTACTAGTTACTTAATGTGTTAGAAATTAGTAAGATTTAATTTAGAGGAAGCGTACCCGCATTTTTGTGGAGGAAGAGTGGGAAAACCATTTAAGTAAATCACCCTTAATGCACCCGAATTGGATGGAGCCCCGATCTCTCCATCTTAAGCAGTCTAGTCTATTATGAGAGTAGTCTCTTAGACCATACCACTACCGAAGTGGTTTATACAGTTTTAAATTATTATACTAGACATCAAGGTAAATAACGACCGAGTCTGATAGATGCTGTTAGGGAAATTGCTTTAAAGTGAATGTACCCACATTATCGTTAAGATTGGATGGAAAACCATTCCCATCAAGATTAGAAACTCGCCCTTCCCGCTGCCAGCACTACAGTACATTACGAACTTGATTCCCTGAAACACGCAACCAACAGTGCATGTAGCTCATATGTGCAGTTTATTATATACTAAAAAAGCTTCAAGAAAACGTTATTAAAAGTTTTTCATGTATAAAATTGTTTTAAGAAGAGTCATTAAATTTAACTGTGATATATTAATGTTAATTAATTGACTTTTTATCACAAATTAAAATGTTGCTGTAGAGAACATTAAGGTGGTAAACTACTGTTGTATAATGTGGAGCAATTAAAATATGTAGAAAGTTTATTCTCGACAGACACGCAGTGTACATGAAAGATAGCTTAAAGTTAAAAATAGCTAACGTTGCATTCAGTATGAAGAGGATGCTATTGAATGGCAAACTGAACCTACATATGTGCAAGGAGCTGGCGAAGTATTACATATGGAGCATTGCTTTGTATGGCCTTGAAACGTGGACTCTGATGATGAGAAAAGAAAAGATATTTGGAAAGCTTTGATATGTTTTATAGGGAATAATATGAATAATATAGAGGATAAAGTTGACATAATGGCTGGTTAATGAATGGTCCTAAGAAGAGTAAATTAAAAAGGACTATTATGTAGGTGATTCTACGAAGTAAGGCCAACTTGATGGGCCAAATTATAAGATATGGTTATTTTGTCATAAAACGTAAGAATCAATTGAGAAGGAGTCCAGGAAGACCATGAATGCAACTAATGGATGATTTCGAACAAGGAAATAAGATTAATCTTCAGAATCCAAAAATAAAGCTGCTAATAGTGAATGCTGGCGGACTCAATTTGGACCAGGTAATGGACATGTCTAAAGACAGAACACCCAATTACTATCACCATCCTACAAAGAGTTTTTTACATCTTTATTTTCAAACACTTACATGTGTTTTGGGGTAAAGAGTTGGTTTATGCATACAAGCCATACCCGATGACGTCACTTAAAGTATCAGATGACTTGCGCGATGTGTAGTAGGCACAATTTTATTTTATTGAGGAACTGTACATCACTCTGTTTAACGAACTACCTTGCCACACTTTATTTGTAATAGACGGTAGAGCTTATCCTTTTATCAACGATGAATCAATTACTTCCCAACTGTGTCGAGGCACCATTTACTTTGCTGCAAAATAGTTTTCCCTTACATTTTATTTGAGCTACCAGAATTTAGTTTAGAAATTTATAACCACACAGAAGTTCAGCTGACTTTTTAAATAGCTCTGTAATTATATTTATTTGCATAAATATTTGTACCTGAGAAAATCTTACTTTTTCTAGCTAAATTGTTCAATTATTCAATGTTATAGTCAAATATTGTGTCAACAAGCTTGTTTTGTTTTATTTTCAAAATATACATATTTGAGATCAATATTGCTGATTTGGAAGTTTAAATGGTTCATTTGAAAACTATTCCAAGAGAGTGATTCAAACGCCTTATCTGTGTATTAACGCAACACAGCTCCATCAACTGATCAGCTATTTGAGGACTTATCCATGCACAATGAAATAAAAATTCATCCTTAATATCCTAAGACTCCAGAACCATGGATCCAAACAACGGGTACTAGATCCAACAATTATTCAGTAACTATTTTGTGAGAAGACTATAATGTGAACTAACTTGTTTGTTTATCCAAAGTGTAGAATAATCAGAGTATGTTTATTTTCTGTGCTCCATGTATTTCTATCTGACAGTGTTATCTGAATGTTTATAAAAGGGGATGTAAAATAAAAGTTGGAACTCAGAGGAAATGTGCATAGCGTCGGCGTGGAGAAACAGTGGATAACCATTTAGGAAACACTACCTGAGAGGGACATTCAGCTAGTATTCAAACCCCACCCTTCCCTTCAATGGCAAACAACACTTGACGAGATTAACGACTTTGTTGACCTCGGTGGTATTGGAGTGAAGTGCTCGCCTCAAGAGGTTAGTAAGTGCGAGGCCAGCTGGGGTCGACGAATTTTTCTTGAGCGATAAAAATCCGTGGCACAACTTTCTTCGGAGGGAAAGTAAAGCCATCGGTCCCATGTCAATTGTGACATGTAATACCTTTCCCAGCCAAATTGATCGGCCTTTTCGTTCTCGCTCATAGAAATTCTCGTGAGCTGGCATAATCAGTCAGTTCAGAAAGTGCACGTTAAATACCTCAAATAAATAAATTAACGACTTTGTCTGCTTGCCTATCGGTAGAGCTCATTATCAATGTAAGCTCCTCCAAAAATACCCTTGAATTAATAGCTGCGCTCTATCATCTGTGGTCTGTACTCATTGCTATGGAGTATTAGGAATATTAGATGAGTTGTATGGTGGAATATGTCTCAAGGTTAATAAAGTAGATCGGGGAGCTCAACATGTTTAGCAATGGCACGTTAAACAAACGTTCAAATATTCGAATCCCTGTCTAAGTACTTTTAGCAAACACTTTATTTAATGTTTTCATCGGTTTACTTGTTTGTGAACTTGAATTAAAGATCACTTGTAGTTTTATTTCATGTATTTATTGATTAATAATAAAGATTAAATACTCAATTATTCGTTCAGTCAAGACTAATTTAAAGATAAATTACTAAAATAAAGTTTTCACGGCAATAAAGAATACCCTAAAAAAACGGTTTGGATCTACTAAAAATAACCTTGTATCTATCATAGCCCACAGTGGTGGTCACATAACGAGTGGTAGTGGCTACCAAACGGTGTGGAGTGAGAGGATGATAGATTAGGCGTGAAGACTCCAAGACAATTTAGGATTTAAAGAAAATATTTAAAAGCATGTTTTTGAAAGTATAAATAATTCTACATTTATCATTCAAGCTGGTGATTTAATCCACTTTAATGGAAAAGCACAGCTGCTTGCCTATATAAGATTAATTTATAATGATGAAATAATCACACAGAGCTTATATTGAACGTAATTTGACAAATATACCAGAGGACAAGGTATTTTCCCAACCATCACGAATATTTGGAAAAATTTGATATTTCATAGAATTATTTTATTGGAATTTGTATGAGTGGCACCCAATCTTTGGTAGGGAATCTAAAAGCCCTAGTGGCACTCATCAAACAGAAAAGTCCCGGTTTAATAACACCTGTTTTTAATTTAGGGAAGCAATAGTTAGCAAACTCCTGTAGCTGATTAGAAGTTTGTTCTAGATCAGACCATGTGGATTGTCAACGTCATCATACATAATAAAACCATTAAAGTTCTGGCTATTTGCTCAATTCTGCAAAGACATAGAATCAAAACACAAATGCCTAGCTCTGTACACTGCTAGATTTATTGTGAAAAAGTTTTATAATCAAATTTTGGGAATGAAAAATGATCTAAGAGCATTTTATAAACAAGAAGGAGGCATATTGTACCAACATCTGGATAGTAATTACTTGTGTGCAAATATGCCATTAATGTTATACGTATATTTTCCTGTTTGAATATATTCAACCCCACTATTCAAAGCCTGATGACAATACCCTAGCGACTACAGACAAACTAGCTACATCAAAAAACCCTTCAGTTCTGGGTTGCATGACATAACCTAGATGCGTTGTATAGTTCAGAAGGTATGTAGAGGTACCTGACCTTGAACGGACAAAAAGATCTTTAGGGCCGGTTTCATAGTCAAATTTAGTACGCCTCAAGTGCGGCGCTACACTAAATACAAGACGACACCTACCTAAATTCGAATGGAATGGGCCGTTTCGCATAGGAAACTGGCCCATTCCATTCTGGTTTAGGTAGGTGTATGCATGTACTTAGTGTAGCGCCGCACTTGAGGCGTACTAAATTTGACTATGAAACTGGCCCTTAGTCTCTTTTTAGTGGTGGGGGAATCTGAATGCCCAGTGTTACTTGGTCCTTGGCGCCACCAACATCGTGTGTTTACAAGGGAGTGCAAACTTACCCTCCAGTGGCGTGCGTATCCCTCTCTGGACCTGGTATCTCTTCCTCCAAGCGCCACCACATAATGGCTGAGCTATAAAACATATTCTCGCTTTGACCTTGAACGATGCAGGCGCCTGGGCAACGGGGTGGCTGAGTGTGACTCACACCTCTTCTCCCCTCCACCCAACAGCAGCCGATGTCTTGCCAGTTATATTTGTATGGTTTATTGTTCGTAGGTTATTTATAGTAGTCGCGAAGTGCTTTGCTTGTAATTAGTCTTATTGTAAGTTTTCTAGAACGGCACTTTCTAATTTGAGTAGTAAGAGAAAAGGAGGCTTGATGATGAAAATCGTCTAATATTTACGTGTGTTTTAATTCACTGAACTATATCATTATTATAGTTATATAATATCAAATTACGTTTCAATTTACCCCCTATCTCATGTAAGCTACAAAATTATAATCTAATAACGTTACAAAATACAGCCAGGCTGATTTAAATGTCTGGCCCACCAAATGTTATGATTTTTTGGAGTGGCCCGCTTGGATAACTGAGTGAGTAACCCTGATCTAAATGTTCCAACGTGTAAACTGTTTTAAAACGAGCAATAAATTTTACGATCTCACACAGGAATATCTTGCAACACAGGTGGAAAAGATTAATCAGTACTTCCCATCGCTGTCTACAGAAGTATTCGACTGTACTAAAGAACCCTTTATGGATTTCAACTGTTCAAATATGACATTATAACAGGAGGAGGAGGAAATTGCCTATATTTCTAGAGATCACTCCTTGAAATTGAAAGAAGGGAGCATGCCACTGGACTCTTTTTGGATGACCGATGATAAATCGTGTCCAGGCGTCTCTTCAAGAGACATAATGTTATGAACAAGGATTTTCATCTTTGACAAATGTCAAACAGCTTATTTATGTCGACGAGAAGATTAAAGCTCGCCTATCTCAAGTGATACCTAATAAAAATGGGATCGCCGAAAAAATAACTCACATTTCTCGTTGAATTAGTATATTTTGTAAATGAACCCTTTTTTTATGCATCCGAGTTGTTTTATTATTTTTGGATGTCTCATGTTCATGATATAAAGTAGTTGTGTTCTATGTTATGATTAAAGAACTGCTAGAAGATGATATTTTGTTTTTGAATGTATTTATTATCAATAGAAAATTTGGTATGGCAGGAGAACATTTTCATTTCAAAAGTGCGGCTCAGAGAAAATGTTTATGAATAACTAATCAAAGGCGTCAGACTCTCAATAGACTGGATTGGCAGTGATGGAGAAGTTGAGGTTTTAATCTGAACAAGAAGCACGAGGGAGGGTAGTGGGGGCTTCCACTTGTGATTTGTCTATTTAATTTTCTCATCCCTTCTCCATGCTAATGAGAGTGCATATCCTATATTTTATCCTCCTAATTCCCCCTTATTCCTTAGATTAAATCATTAATAATAATGATGCTAAATATACTAATTAAAAATAAATAAATAAAAATGTGTTCTGAAAAATAGTGAGATAGGTTGAAAGGGGGGGACCCCCACACCAGCCTGTCTTGGGGCAGTTTGCTACCCCTATAACAATGTCATAAATAAATACGAGTTTATTGAAACGAGCTAACAAACAAGGTTCTACCCCTTACACTCCAACCCCGATTCCACCCCCTAGTTTACACAGAGACGCGCTACATTTGGGGGGACGTTTACACGCTGGAAATTCCATATTCTGAGATGAACGAAACAAGGATATTTCTGTAACTTGCAAAAACTAAGTTGCACTGAATGTTTCTCAAATAACTCAATTACTTGAGCTCCAGAGGCGATATTGGAGTCTCTTAAAAGATACTGTAAGATCCATTATGCGTGGGCTGTGTAAATTCTTCCTTTTTAAGGTTAAAAGTTGGAGAACTAAATATTTATACTGACTCACTTCAGGGGTGGAATGGTTTAAGAAATTGGTTTCAAACTGGGGTGCGCGTAGGCCCCTGGTAGGTAAAGACATCTTAAAGGGTACTTAAAATGTAAATAACTACTGCATATTAATTTAAGATAAACACTGAACGATCACGACCTGATTTAGAGCTAGCCACAAGATACCCGGTCATAAGGACATGTTAAATGAGAGGACCCATTTTTTTTCTCTTTCTCATATATTAGAATATGTTTAACTTGCATTATGAACAAACAAATTTGGGGATACAAAGTTTAAAATTATATCTGGGGGTAAGTGAAAAAAAGTTTGAATATCACTGCTCTAAGTCATCGCTTTTGCAAAATACTAGATTTACGATGATGCAAATAACAAAGTTTTAGTTCAGGATGGATATACTCAGCGTGGTTTCCCCTAAATAGTTTTCCCCTCGTCCTCCTTGCAAGGGCGAGTACATAATGTTTAATTGATGAGGAAGGTTTATTTTAGAAGAAGTGTAAACTCATTTTTTTTAAATCACTCCCTGTACACTTGATAGCGATTTGAACACCAATTTTACTCTCATTGGTGGCCCAACCTATTGCAAGAGTGACGCCTAATAGATTTGACCATACGGCCACCTAAGTGTTTCTGCTTGCAATGTTTGCATTAAAATATAACTAGGATAAATTGTATAAAAACATGTTAGACAGTTTGAGCATTAAGTGTGTGGATAAAATAGTAAAGGTAAATAATATTTGCTGTCATATTCCAGTCGCATTAATCCGTTTTGGGGGGCCGTAGCAAACCAGCGGTCCGCTCTACAACCCTACAGAGCTTCAGCCTGCATAAAATATGTTTCCAGAGCAGGAAACATTCTCTAATGTCTCCTAAAACCACACACACACACACACACACACACACACACTTTTTAATGAGGTCCAAGTGGTACTAATTAAATCTGCATTGAAAATAACAGCACTAGGAAATGTACAATTTTTTCCCTTGTGATTTAGTTAATTATTAAATAGCCCCCACGCCAGAATATTAGTTAAATTATTCGCTCGTGGTTGTGTATATTGTATACAAAGTATTATAAAAGCTTTATATGTTTTTTAAATTCATTTTGAGATTTAATACAATTCAACCCTCACCAGTAGTCATGCAGGAAAAGACGTTGGTTAGCATCTAGTCTAATTTCACTGATGGTTGAGATACAAATCCCGGTAGTATGTGCCAAGGTTTTCCCTGAATAGTTCTTTACACTTATTTAACGAGAAAGCAGCTACACTTTCTATTAATTGTTTATTATTCACCCATTACACATTAGTACAAATATATGGATAGCCAGGAAATTGTGCGCAAAAATAACTTACTTAACGCATGACCTGGTGTTGCACCAGAGATACTTTGATGTTTGGTTGAACTTTTAAACCGCTTAACCACGGTGGGATGCAAATAATGATCGTGCCAAAGCACTATATATAATTATATATATATATATATATAACTTTTACAAATGGTCATTACAATGTCACCATTGTTGAAAAATATATTCCAGCCACGTAGGTCACGTAATCTCTATGGATGAGCTTAAAAAAATTGTCTCATTAAAACGAGAATACCAATTTGATGAAACATTGTCTTAGGGACGAGGAATGCTATAGGAATATTTAACAGAGATTACCAGCGTAACATTTCAGGTAGTTTGCTTTGTTTCCTATATCAATGAAAGGACTGAGCGATATTTACTATAATATAGGTCCATAGAGAAAGTATTGTAATATCGAACCTTTTTGACTATAATATTTTCTACCTGACGTTTTATGTACTCCAAAACACAAAAATTATTTGACACGATGGTACAAACTTTTTCATATATATAATTATTATAGCTTGAAACAAATGTTCAAGAATAGGTTTTCAGTAAACTACATTCGATTAAGTTTTCCTCGGAAAAACAAAAATATAATCTCATTAATTTATATTATTTATTCAACTTATTTATTCATACATAAGTAATATGAACAAAATTATTCAAAATAATATCTTTATTTTATTTTTAATTAATTGTCTTAAGCTATCCTCAAAGTATTTATGTTTGTAAGAATAAAAGTGTGTTCTTACTTACTATAAAACCTATTTCCAAATACACATTTTGAACCGAATCTTAAAAAGTGTTTTCGAAATATTTTAAATTTTCTTAAATTGACCATAAATAAACTACCCCAAATTAATTTATTTTAGAAAATTAAACATAAAGTCTTATTTTCCATGTTAAATAGTACCGAGTTACCGATTTTGAATAAAAAAGGCTAAAAACAAACTCAAAATTAATTCATCAAAAATGCTATTAAATGTTTTATTTAAAATAAAAACCAATAATGTACATTTATTTATATGGCAAAAAATTTATCAGCTACTTATTTTGAACCAAATTCTTAAAGCTTTTTTTAAAACATGTAAAATTTAAAAGAAAATATTTATCAGTTAAACACTTTTAATCAAATGTACTCCTGAAAACACGTACATTTTTGTTCGCCTTGTTAAACATTTCCAAGACATACATTTTAAATTAAATCATTAAGGCTATATTCGAAAAATTTTGAATTTTCAATAATTAATTCTTCCTTTAAGGGCTAGGATACAGATCAAAAATATTTCTTGAAATATAGTCGTACAACATTTGAATCTCAAGTTTGAACAAAATCCATAAAACCGTGTTTGATCAAGGCCCTGGGAAAGGACAGACAGACAAACAGATAGACAGAATGAATGGTAAAATCCATTTTTTATACCGAGAGTGAAGGCATACAAAACATAAACATTCATCATAATCTCTAGGCCGAAAATGTTCTCGATTCTAGTACTGAGAGAGTAAACATTTGGGCTTACAATTCCTTATATCTGGCTGAAGTTACAGTCAAAATGGGTTCAAGGATTTCGTTCAAATCTAATGTTTAGTTGCCTTATGGCCACACCTGGCGATGGAAATATGATTTTAATTATATCTGTAAGTTTAGTAGTAGTTTACTGATGATTGATTTTTGGAAGTTCAAACTATTATCAAATAGGTTAAATTATTATGTTTAAAATTAATATCTGAGGATTGTTTTACATCATAAATGACATTCTATACTTGTTTTCAGGAGTAAAACTTATTCAAGGCTAGTTTACTTATGACTTGTTCGTTTTAATTTGGATTTTTTTTTGAATTTCTTTTTTACTATTTCGTTCGAAATTGTTTTCTAGGAAGTGTTTGAAGTAATAAATAATACTTTATACTATTTTTCAGAGAACTGTTTTATGTGTGGTTTACTGATAACTGACCACCTCTGTGGTCTAAAAGTCAGAGTTAATGGCTATAGATCCGGATATCTTTGGTTCTATCACTGGAGGTCCCAGATTTCTCTGTGAAACAATGGGTCTGTAACCGGGTCCACTCAGCCTTGTGAGGACAGTAATTGAGGATATAATTAAATAAAGATGTAGAAGCTTTGCTCTAGAAACTGATGGAGGTTTCGTTTTAACGACCACGTGACACTCTCTGCCCAAATAGGTTGCCATTATCTTCACCAACATGTGGCGGCCACTCGGTCAGTATAGCACGCTTGCACTTGGATGCCATGGAGGTGTTTCTTTACGAATGATTTTTGAGTATTTTGATTCAACTATAATAGATTATATAATAAAGTATGTCATATTATTTATTTGAAACTGGGAATAGAGCTTGGCGCTTCTAGATATAATGTAGTTGGTTTCCCTTCCCGCTAGGTCACAGGGGCCATAGTATGTGAAAGAAGGGGGGGGGGGGCATAGACTCCTTTCTTACCCTATTAAACCATAATCGTGTTATCACTAACATGTATCTTAATATCGCTATCGCATGTCCCGGGATGATTAGCGGTGTTCCCAACCTTTGCAAGCGAATGTAAAACCAACACAAAAAACCTTGTGACCCAAACCTCTATTCCACATATGTTTAACCTTCCTTATGGCATACCACACATAGTATGTTCACGTATCGCTAGAGAGCAAAACCGGATCATGGCATCAAAGGTGTGTCAGTCTTATCGTGTCTGGTATGCAAGTAAAGACGTACTTCTGTCTGTCGTCGAATGGTCAAAGGCGTCATTCTCGCAGTACTTTTTTCATATTTTATTTGGGGTATTTATCATGGACTCTCTAAACTGACTGGTTATATCAGCACACGAGAATTTCTATGAACGAGAGAGAAAGGGCCTACCAATTTTCCTGGGAAAGGTATTTTAACATACCTTCCAGGGTTCCTTTACATGCCACAATCAACATGGAACCGACAGCTTTACTTAACCTCCAAAGGAAGTTTTACTACGGATTTTTCTCACTCAAGAAAAAGTCCGTCGATCTCAGCTGGTTTTTAACCCATGTATATTGGGTCTCGAGGCGAGAACTTTACGCTAAGACTATTGAGGTCACCATTCTCTCGCAATAGACTGGACTGCCGATAACGGGGAGATCGGGGTTAGTTGAGAATAAAGATATTTCGTTTGAAAATAAAGTTTGCCAAAGTTATTATAGAGCCGATAAAGTTTTTGAAATGAAAACAATTTAATGGAATTTCTGTATTACTTTGATCATGGATAAAGTCGGTAAAACTTGGACGAAGAGTTTAATCGCATTATGACGGGAATTTAAGAAATATATATAAACTAATATTTTCATTTGATTTCCCCAAACGTTTTGTATTTTTTGTTATTTGTTTTATTCTTCACTTTCCCGAGAGACATTAAACTATTTATATATAATTTAAAAATATATTAATTAAACATGTATACAAAATGTAAATATAATTTAATGTATTTCGTTAAAGGTAGGAATAAGCTTTTAAACCAACATATATGATGCATCTGGGGAAATTAAGCTACAATGTAAGTTTTACTTTATCTCGACACCTCGGAGCGAAAGTATTGAGATCATCAAAAAAATCGAACTCAAGATTTTGATAAATGTCGACGTTTCATGACCCCCTGAAACCAAAAAAAGTTGTTTTCGCGATGCAGTCCGTCTGTCTGTCTGTACCTCGGGCTAGAGCCTAAATGATCTTAATATTGGGCTATAACTTGGTATCTGGGGTGTTCATAAGTTCCCCCAGAAGGGTTTTTGTAATCAGATTTATAATCCTAAATTTAAGGGTAGCTCACTAAAGAGTAAAAAGAGAATTAAGAGATTTTCTCGAAATTAGCTCTAACGATTTTGATTATATGGTATATCTAGAAACTATTATTACTATAAATAAGATGGAAGTTATATTAGTATTATTATTATCACCGCGTCTTACTACCCGTTCGGGTTATACGCACTTACGCTAATATGTAATGGTAGGGTGATTGTGAGATGAAATGAAGGACCTACAGTTTAACGTGGAATCCGAACCACGGTGGAGGCCTGGCATTCCCCACATTCACAAGATGTATTGTCAGAGGTGAAGGAAGGGTTTGGTAAGCAGATAAATCTTTGCCGGGACCGAGGATTGAACCCCGGTCGCCAGCATAGAAGTCTGACACCTTACCCCTAGACCGCCAGGTAACCACATGGAAGTTCTAATTTTCTCATGAAAATGAGTTTGAGGTTACTTTACATGAGGGAAATTTTCCAATTCTCATCATTTCTCCACAACTATTTGAGATATGAAATAACTTATCATTGTAAAGTTGTAGTAGGCCTACTATTAAAGATACAATTCTTTTATTTGAAATATATTTTTATAGAACCAATAGTTTATGAACTATAATCATATATATATATATATTTTTTTTTAATCCAGGTCTTTTAAAATTAATTTGATTCCTTTGATCTTTGGTGGACAAAGATATTTCTCTTTCCTCAATTTTTTTGCAAGAGTGTTCCTAGTTTCAAATGCCATAGTGTAAGTAACAGTGTATATTATTTCACCTATAGTTTTTGGTGTAGTTTCTTCTACAATGCATAGCTCTATTATCTAGTTTCACAGATCCTAGGAGATTTTAGTAAATGTCTATATTAAGATAAAAAGAAAGATAGTTTTTGCAGTGCACCGTACCATTTATTTTAAATCTTTCTTTACCCAGGTAGAAAATATAATGGATTGTATAAAGCTAAGAAAATCTAACTCACTTTGTGTCCAACTTTTAGATGGCGTGTATGTCTGTGCGCCGAGTTAAATTAATATATATTTATCAGTTGAATATTTAGATTGTCTTGTCATATAATGTACCTACGTATATATGCCTCTAGTGAATAAACATTAATTCAAACATTAGCTAAGCAGATAAACGGCTGGGTAGGGTGAGTGATGGAATACTTAATACTTACCTTGAAAGACTAAGCTTAACTCTCGATGAAGTACAGTACAATAATGGTTTTCCGATTATTTTGTTTCGTATCCTCACTTCCGGCGAATAATAACGTTTTCTTCTAAGAAGTGATCCATCTAATCAGATTCTCTTTGTATGTTTGATAATGTTAATATTGATTTGGTAAGGAGTAATAAACGATCAAATTAAATAATCTTTGTTATTCTTTTATTCCCTTCTCCATATTTGAGCTTTAGTCTTCTATATCGACATGTTTCGGTGCTATATGGTATATATTACTTGAAGACGGTGTAACATAATAACAATGAAACTCGTTGTCATAAAAGCCTAAAGTACAAATAAGAAGAAGGGATTAAAAGAATAACAAAGAATACTTAATTTCATCATGTTCTCTTTGGTTAAATGGTACCTATAATCATTACTACTGTAAAATATTGTAATAATAAGATATCCACATCGATGGGCACGTGGAATAAGCAACAAGCTGGTCTAGTCTGAAATATTAGGGACCGGGATGGGGGAGCTTGAATTTCATCTTTGAAAAACTGAGGGTCATTTTATACACTAGATTATTTCCCCTTCCTCATACAAGTAAATTCGGGTAGATTTCAACAAAATATAATAGTGTAGCTAAATGTGTATAATCCGGATGGGTAGGGAATGCGAAGTAAAATATTAAATATTCATATTGTAAAAATGTGAAAAAGTTTAATGTTGCATATATAATTTATTGTCCCAACTGTACACGTCTCGTAGGGAAAGATGGGAATGGAGAAGTTTTACAAACTGGGATGAAATTTTTCTTTCTTTTCATACATATGTAAGTGATAGGAAGCTCACAGAGATATTCAAATATAGGAATCCAATGGAAGGGCTTCCAAACTTGAATCCGGGAAGAAATATTTATATTAAGGCCAAAATGCCTGTCTTCTACTGCGGATTAAATCTTGTTTAACTTGTTTTTACATAAAGTATGATTATTTCATTAAATCATATTAAATTAGATTTTCAGCACTAATTATATTAAATAAATCCCACAAGTGATGACCAAATGTATCCTTATGTTTACTCTACGTTAGCTTATCTCTGAACCTGGTTACTGGGGATCGATTTAACTGGGGATTGGTTTAACTAGGCACATTTTTTTTATCACTAGCGTACACATTTTTATATTTCAAGGATATGACGAATTTATATTGGAATGCACACCCATCATCTCGTACCTTTGTAATAAATGGAATTTAGGTTGTTTAAAAACATACGCTAAAGATTTGATCCTTACTTTATTAGAGTTAATTAATGTGCACTTTCTGAATATACTGATTATATTAGCACACCACCTATATTATATCTTGATTGTCTAAAAGACACATCACTCAGACCCTCTAACGTTATTTCACAATTGTCAAATGGGAAAGTCCAATTTCCAAAATTATATTTTTTTAATCCATTCCGGTATCAAACCCTGGGTCATTATTTCAGAAGGCAGATAAGTTACCAACTGAGCTATGTTGGTGGACAATTAATAATTAAGACTGTGTACTCATAAAATACTTAACTAAAACCTTGAAAAAAAAATTTACATAAATAATAAAATACAGATTTTCCAATATATTGAGAAACATCTCAATTATAGGATACCTTAATGAATTGAGAAATAACGTCTAAAACATAGTACCCTATAATAAATTTGGAAGCAACATTTAAAATATAGGGTACCCTGACAAAATGAGAAATAACATCTAAAATACAGGATCCTATAATAAAATGAGACATAGCGTACTGTAACAGTCTCAGAGGTATTTTCTGATAACTTCTCTATCCTGCTTGTTTTTTAAATGTAAATATTGCTGAAGTAGACTGTCATTATGTCATCATCAACAACAACAACATTTACTTCCCAACAATAAGAGTAGTCTAATAATTATAAACAAAATGCATTGTGTGTTTCATTAGCTCAGCGCCACGTAAGCTTGTTACGGTACTTAATTATGCAACCCAAAACGACAATTTTTGTTGTTTGTTAGGGACTAGATCTTTGAGAGGTAACATATCCTTTCCTGGGTCTGTATGCACTAACGAGTGCAATTCTGCTTCGACGCACGTCTATAAATAGCGTGACTTTGCACCCAAGATACTCCCAAAGATGCGCTTTATCATTTGCTCCATTTCCGTATTCACTAAACAAGGCGCAAAATGGTGGCAAGATTATGGTAACGTCACCATAAACGTAATCAATTGCTCTATTTTCAACCAATCCTTGTGAAGAATTTACTTTCAAAGTCAAGGCTACTTTATTTTAAATCTCTAATTTAAATGACAGTAAATACAAAGATTTCTAAGTATTTTGCTTGTAAACTAGCAATAAAATTAGAAGCGGCCTTTCTGGCTTCTTCACAAAAACAATATTAGTACCTTATTTATTAATATTATTAGTTTAAGATTAAATTCCATTAATAAAATATTCATACAAACTTTAAAACTTATTTTAAAGCTATACTAACCGCCATATTTAGTGAAGAGATGTCTTTGGACTTGGAGGAATACAAACCGCTTTGGATCTAGACAAAGATTACACATTTCTTGGTTTTGTTTGACGTTTTTTAATGCAAGAAATGCCATTTCTTTGTTTGAATGTAAAATTTCAACAATAAAAGGTAAGTAATTGCTTTGTTACCACTATCTAAATTGAAACAAATGTTGTGCTCGACCGACGTATGCTATTTTAATTTATTTATTATTAATCGGAGTACAGTTAGCTAATTATTGTAATTTAAGCCATAGCGATAATATGCTTCCATTTAAATTTATTGAATTGACATTCATTATTTAATAGTTGCACCTACTCTTGAGTGGTGGCAAATAAAAGGCGCAACTTTGCTCTCAAATTGCGTGAGCTTCTTTTAATGAATAGGGCGTCTGGCACATCTTTCAAACTTACACCGGCGCAGCTATCTGCTCCCGTTAGTGAATCCAGGCCCAGCTGGTTGTTAGATACCTAAGTTTTTTTTCCTAGCAAGGAGATAAGAAGTCGGAGGCTAGGAAGCCCGATGTCGCTACTCTTGAGGACTGTCTTAACGGTGAAGGCCAGATTTATTGTTGATTAGAGAGTCGCTACCAGAATAACAGTCGATTGATACGACGAAACTGTATACGAAAGTCACCATGAAACAGCTTGTAGAGGCAAATGGATCTGCGGAGTATAGTATAGAGTGATTTTTTCAATAAAATTCTTAAAAACTAGTTTCGTTTCCCTTTTATCAATCGCTCCTTACACTTTCCCCACGACCATCCCGATAAGTAGTGCCTAAGGGGATCCAGGCAACGACAATACAAAATACAGAATACCCTTATAATTTTAAAAATAACATCCAATATACAGGTCTCTCTAATGTATTGAGAATCGACATCTAAAGTATAGGATTCCCTAAGAAATTGAAAAAACAAGAACAAAAAAAAACAAGATTTTTTATTTTTTAATAAATTAGAATGCAACATATGGACTTAAGTTTTTCCTAAGAAATTGAAAGGCAAAATACTTGACTAAAACAATTGTGTGTCTTATTATAGTAATAAAAGCAAGGTCAGGTAGAGAGTTAAAGTTGTTGGAAAATCCTTCAAAACTTTGGCACTTTATTCTATTCCAAAGTTCTGTAGACCTTAAAGAGACTAAAAGCATATTATACGTAGTACAACAGACATTTGTTAAATAGGTAATCTCACTTTGTTAATGTTATATCATTTTAAAAAAGAATCATTTTTAGAGTAATAAATAATTTTAGGGGAGTTTATTAATTCATAATTGTATTTATTATTACATATTTATTATTACATATTTAATAATAAAGGAATACTAGTCCCAAATATATTAGTAAAAATAATATTTCTCAAACTGTATTTAAAAAATTGTTTCAAACTAACAAAACTGAGTGCAGATTTGTTAATATATTTATATTGAATTCTGAATTTATATAGATTATGTTCGTTACCAACCATAATTATTAGATATATATTTACCTGCTGCAGGAGATAATTTTGTGACCACACCCCAGCGCAGCTTCCACTGAAACAAGGACATTGCTATTATTAGTTAAAATAGTACCAACAATTATTGACAATCATCGAATTAAATTGAAAGGTGTGTGGTGAAAAGGCTTACTTACTGTGGGTTATATGAAAACAGAAATGAACCTTATGAATAATAAAGTACTAAGCACTAAATGCGCCTGTACTGGTGGTCACATGGTCTAAACTATCAGTTTCTCTAAATATTGACTTCTGGTGACGGAGAAGTCGAAGATTAAGGGGGTGTACTCGGGCTAAGCTAGCTCTTCAAATATGGTTGGTCATTTTGTTTGTCCACTGCCCTACACACGCTAGCTTGGATCTATTATGTCCTTACTTACAAACATGTTATAGCATGCTTACAAGAATACTTACTTTTTTTTAGTTTTAAAAATAACTTTTTGGGGTTTATCAATGTAAGGGATCTAAACAAGTATTTTATATGTAATATAATACTATTCTTAAATACTAGAAATATTAAATAAAATGTTTAAGAAAATATTATTTGGTGCGATAACAAGTCATGTTTATATTTTAAACTGCAAATTAACCTATAAGTAAATATTTAATAAAATCAATATCTTATGAAAATATTCAAGTTGTGAATTTTTCTCTATGGGAGATTAATGTGGTTCTTCTGCATATATGACTATATATAATTTTTCTAAACGCTTATTCTTTATCTGATAGGTTTAATCTTTTGAACATGGTCAGTTCTTGCATATAGACCTTCAATTGTGAAACTTACTTTTTTAAGTAGGGGCACATAAAATGTTAATATCCATCATAACATCAAGGTTGAACATGTTCACTATTATACGAGTAGTACTGTCTTTTCAATAGAATGTTGAAATAACTAAATATACTGTACACTTCATAAACAGTATTGGTAAAATAATAAAACAAAATCTTAAAACAAAAATAATCAATTATTTTAGGTCCTGAATGGTCTCGAACCTCCACTTCTTACACCTATATTTCACCCCGATAACCGCTTAGCCACTGGTACGTGTTGAAAGTGTTCCCAGAAATGTTTTCAGAAAGGATCAGTTTTTTATCACCTCATTTTTTCTGGTTCAAGACACACTAAAACCCTGACATAACCACGCGTGTTTTGTTTTTCTATCCCCCCGTGTCTATTTCAACACATTTGAACACTCGGTAGGATACCTCGACTTTATGACCACAATTTCCACCAAACCAATAGACATAAGAATGGAAACAAACAACATGACAAGAGGTGGGTGGGTAGCGCGATTTTGGCCGCTAGAAGAAAAACCATGTATGTGCGTGTGTGTGACTTGGTGCATAAAAGTACATATGTCACGTTCTCAATCTAACAATGCAAGGGGTGGTGGTATTTATCACCGGTGTTTTCTCATCTTCTCTCCACGCTAACGTAGCTACATTTTCATTGAATACCCTTCCTTATCCTTACCCCTTGGACTATGCCTTTAATTACCCACGTTACCTTCATCAGTGAGCACGTGGATCAAGTAGTATAATCTTGGCTGGTGGTTTGTCGGTGACGGGAGGGTCAAGGTCGACTAGGTGTTTTACCAGGGGTGGTTTATCACTGTAATTTTACCCCCCTTGACCAATGATAATTTAGGTAGACTTCCTCTAACTACCCTTTTCATTCCTACTCCATACAGTGAAACCTTATATGGTCCTTGGGTTAAAACCAATCCTAAAACAAAGGATACCTGATGTAAAATAAATATTCTCATCATTCAGGATCTAAACCATTCTCTCAGATGATGTGGGTTACTATCTGACGAACAAAATGTCTAAACAATATCGGACATGGACGAGACCTCTTGGTTCGTTTAGAATCACATTTCAATAGATAGTATGTTAATTTTGATGTGATTATTTCTCTTAACACAAGATCTATTAACAGTTAAAACTAAGGGACAGAGGCGAGGCAGACTGTTTAAAGGAATTGCACCTACACTAGCGTGTAGAGATTACAGTACAGAAATGAGTCACATGTGAGAACTGTCCCCTCTCACAAATGTATTTGGCTGAGATTGTGAGCTTTATGTCTTAGACCACATGATCACCAATGCAAGTTGAACATGTATCTGTGATAACCCTTCAGACACCAAGAATCGAAGAGGTTAGCGTGTGAGGGTGTAGTGGCCACAAGCACGCCAACCTTTTCGTAGGAATTACTTCGCGTGTGTGTTCGTAGTGTTTGTACGTTTGATAAAATTGGTTTCCACACTAAAATAAAATAAATGGGAAAGCATAATAGTACATATTCTCTCACGTAGTCGTTCATAGTTTGAGAAATAATTTTCAAAACTCAGTTTGCACTAAAATCCCCCTTAGTAAGTATCCCTCAGAAAAAAAAAGTAATATGTTGATAAGTAAATGGAACACTTCATATATAGGCCTAAATTTTGAACAAAATATCTGCAACAATTTTTTAAAGCTATACATTTTCAATAATCAGTTATTGGTAAATTACACTTAAATTAATTTTATTCAGTATCATGTAAAACACTCCCCAGATATCCATTTTAAACAAAATCATTAGATCTATTTAAGAGAAATTTAGAATTTTCCATAATCAGTTTTGAATAAAATAACTCTAGTTTTGGGTATAAAATCAAAATAATAAACACTCCTCGAGGTATGATCATATATCATCTAAACATCAGGTTTTAAAATTATCCATTAAATGGTTTTAATATATAACCCCAAGAACTGACATACATGGGGGCAGATAGAATTGTGGACACGGAATTTTGTGTTCAGGGGCAAATAAAATTCAAAATTTGCCATAATCTCTAGGTCTAGAATATGTTCAATACTTTCTCTATATAGAAAATTAAAATAGACTACAAGACATATCCACACACTTTTACTAACGGTGTAAAGTATTAAAAGTAAAGGTTAATATTATCGGTCATATACTTAGACATGAGAGCTTGACGAAGTTAATAAAGCTGTATTGAAGAAAAGAATGCAAGAGAAAAACCAATAATGGGATATATAAATAAATTAATCAGACATGGGAGTCCACAGAAACGGATAAGTGGGGGTGGGGGCACTTCCTTCCTTGGAATTTTTTATTTGTTTTAATTCAATACTGAAATGTTTTCCTTTACAATAAAACATGGTTAACATTTTTTTAATCCTCTAGTTTGCCTTAAAAATGTCTTCAAACAATGATGTTTTTGAAGAAAAACCTATAAATAAATTTTTAATTGATGATAGACACCTTTGGTTTATATTTAAGTAGGTAGTGCTTTTATGTAATGCTGCGAAATGAGTTCAAATTATAATATTTTAATAAGATAAATTATTTCAAAAATGTTTATTTTACCTCACCAAAATAACAACAATATCTTCATTGCCTTCCTTAAGATTTTCTCTTAAAAAATGTAAGCTTATTGAATCATTGTATAATACATAATATTGAATAAGATATGGGATTTTTTTTAATGTCACCAAATACCCAGATTTAAGGTCATATGTATGATAAAAATTATTTATAGAGCTATGAATATAATGAAATCTTATTTTTAGTTTGTACATGTATGAAATTTTATTTTTATAAGTTTACTGATTGCGTTCAGGTTGGCGCAAAGCCATACACTTTGTCATTTCTATATTTTTAGTACTGTATATTTACAACCAGTGCCAGTGCCCACATAAGTTCTTGTGGGTGGAGGTGGGGGAATATATTTTACCCTTCCCCCCTCTGGAAAATTTTCTGTGGGCATTATTGGAATCAGATAGTGGAATATGTTGATAAAAACAATAATTATTGATATGTTTTTTGGTTTTTTCCCTTGTTGCCTTAACCTCCCCACCTGCCAATAGAGTCATCGATTGGTAGAGGAAGTCATGGCTGATTTGTTATGCGAGTTACAGGTTGTAATTATAGATATGTAAGAGACTTGGCTCAATATAAGCATAAGTGGATATCTGCAGCGAACCAATCAAAAGATTGATTACAAATAATGATGACGAGTATAAAACGGATATTATGTATGCTTAAATACAAAGGAAATGGATAAAAGGAAATTTCAATAAAATACGCTATCATCCACATTGAGAGAAGATGAGAAACGTACTATTGGGAAAACCTCGGAAGTATACTGCCTCTGGGGTTGGAAGTCCTGACTTCCTGGATCAGTGTACAGCAAGCTATCTCACACCTACACTAGGCTTTTGGTATAAATAAACTTTAGAGCATCCAAACTTTATTTTCTTTCATAATAAATAGCGCTTTATTATAATATTAGTCTTATTGTATAGGTATTGATAATATCTAACAAAATTACAGTTTATAATCACATGACTTGACGTATGAATACGTGAAAGCATATATAGTAACTTTTCTAACCGTTAGAAAGTGGGCCGTAACTCAAGTGGTTCAATAGGTATTCAAAGGAATTCTGAGTATTAGTATACGTAGTACACAAATGAGATAGATACGCTATATACCTTCAAAACCACAGCTTTCGTCTAGCCTCCAAGCTAGACTCTATCCTTTATTATCTAGCCACCAATTTCTACTTTACCAATCTACTTGCTACACTGTACTATAGCATACAAATTAGTCATTACCAACTACACCTCAAGCTACCCACTTCTCTCTAGCCTCCAAGCTATCCACCACCCTTTGGTATCTTACCAACAACTTACATCCTATCTACGGTAGGTAACAGACAGCAGAAGGTTCTTTATTGCAAACATTGGCTGAAATGAACTAATACCAAACTATACGGAACTAATTATTATTTGCTTAGAAATACTATATTACGGATAAAAAGTGTTTAAAAAGCTTCTAATATAATACTTTCAGCCAATGTTTGTAATTAGTAACTTTCTGCTAGCTTACCTACACTTCTACCATAGATACCTACTAACATCTACGTTAAAATCTCCTTGCTACCCTCTGTTGTAGCCCACAAGTTACCCATTACCCTATTCCCATCAAGTTACCCACGACTGCTGTGAACGCATCCCTTGGTCAACGTAAATAATGGTGTTTTTTTTTCATTTTTTTCCAATTATCTTAGATATTTAAGGTGCACTTTCTGAACCGACTAATTATATCAGTGCGTGACTTATGAATTTACTTAAATCGACGCGATACCCAGCCTCTGGCCGTTAGTTCATCACTGTGATAGGGTAAGCAAACATTTCGCCAGTGATAACTGTTTTGGTCATCCCAAAAATTGAACCCGGGACCCTTAACCCAGAAATAATGCTAATATCGTTGGTAAGCTTTATAGCCTACATACATGTATATATATACATACATACATACATGTATATATATACATGTATATATATGTATGTATATACATATATATACATATATATGCATACATATATATATACATATATATGTATATAAATATATATGTATGTATATATATGTATGTGTATATATATGTATATAAATATATACATGTATGTATATATGTATATATACATATATATACATGTATGTATATATATGTATATATACATATATATACATGTATGTATATATGTATATATACATGTGTATATATATACATATATGTTCTATTACAATGTGATTTTGAGGTTATTGAGAGTGGGTTGGAGCCAGAGGATAAAAGAAGAGGTGAGTAAACACTTGATGCCGAGTTTATAAATATTAATTTTCTTTAAAAGAAAAAAGGAATACTACTGTAACTATATATTTCATCATGAGATGTTATTATTTACATAAGATGTCAGGAGGGGAACTTGAACAATACGTCTTAATGGCTTAAATTTGGTATAAATTACACCTTTTTGTCGTGAGGTTTCATTTTTGTTTGGGTCCAAACTGAAAGGAAATATCGTTTTTCTTTAATGTAAATTTAGTACAAAAATGACAAACAAAAAAAGAAGGGTAACGGTTGGTACTTAAGTGACAATGGCATATGCTTTAATTTCAAGAACGCTCATTCAAATGAGGGAGGTAAGAAAAGGGTTGGGAGGTGGAATGTTAAAGATTCTTTGTTGACCTGACTAATGACGTAACGAAACAAAACAAAAGAGCACTTTAAAAGAATAAAAATAGTAAAAAAGATCTCGAGAAAGTATAATATTAAAAGAGATATTTTGAAAAGAGTTTTTCAATGAAATTATTCTTTGATATCCATATCAAACTTCATTCATTAGCAACGTTTAACATATTAAGCATTTTAAACGAGTTATTTTTTAGATATAACACAAAAAATGTTTTTAACTTATTTTATAAGAAGCTGTAGTACTTCTGTATACTCGTGTGTATTTTGAACTAGTTTATAGGCTATAATCAAATTTGTGACAAAAGTAGCCATTTCTTCAATAAATCTTGATTTGTTGCAATTGTTTATTAAACCCACTAGGGTGGAAATGTGTGCCAATCCGTCACCTCACATTTTCAAGTTCAATGATGACAGGTAGGTTACCGTTCAACTCCCAACTGGGTGTACTAAGGTGGGTTTTTATTTCCTGAATAATTACACATCCTTATTCCACACAAATATAGTTACTGTTACTTTAAATACTAACTTTCTTACTTTTACCCCATTGATGTAAATATACCTTCTGATTGGATGGTTTGTAGGATACGTTGCATTAAAAAGTAAGTTTTTCCACCCGATACAAAATATAGTTTTCAAAAACAATATTACCACAATCATTTGTTTTCTTAACTTACGTAGCTGCCTCTCTAATTATAATGAATTGAAAACAAGTTTAGGTTTTTTTCAAATCCACCGTTTACTAACCGTCCAGGATATACTCTAGTTGAAAGTCAAGAGTGTGAAAACAAAACGGAAAAAGAATGGGAGATCATCGATTAGCTTCTAATTCTTTTTCTCTTTCGTAAATAAGATGTAGTCTTTTTATTGTGTTATTTTCCATCTACCCATGTTCACAAATATATATCTGATAAAAATAGTAAAAATGTAAACTTTAGCTAACGAAGTGTAAAACACCCCTCTTAAGATGTAACCAGCTGGGAGACACAAAGTGAAGTTGATACGACAGAAGGGGGTTTGAAAGGGAGAGGAGAGAGGTAAAGAAGTCTTGAGACCAGATGGAACGGAAAGTTAAATGTTCTTAAAATTTGATAACCTTGACGATCGATCTTGTTTCCTGCCGCCGATGGGGTAGTGAAGAGGTAGAGGGGGGCTTGGTATGGTCCCGTGCAGAAGTAAGCTATATCTGTCTCAGTAGCTAAAATACGTCTCACTTGGGTCAATCACAAAATGTTTGCCCAAAAGAATATATATTTAGTGCACATTTTTGTCTAATGTTCCACATAATGTTTTGGACTCTAGCCTAGATATGTCAGAATTCATTTTGAGCCAAGTAAACTAGGTGATTTTTTTCATATGGTCTTAAATTGAATGATGGTGCATTCCATTTAAATTCACCCATTTAGACTTTTTACCCAAGTTTTAAGTAGTTTGTTGATAGTTTCTACCAACCCTACTCATAGTGTTTGCTTAAGTAAATAGTTCAAGTTTATGTTAGTCAATCCAGGCACTGCCCTCCAATCCTTATTTTGTCATCCTATGTTCGATGGTTTAATATTAATTGATATATGCTATTGTTTATTACACTAATGTGCACACACCGGTGGGTACGCTAACAATGTCAAACTCATTTAATTTAATATGTTTGTGAAAGGGATGTCAAGGTTGGAATCCCAGATGGATTGTACTGAGGGTGGTTTTCCCTTAATGGTTTTCCACTCTCTCTCTCTCCACGTAAGTGAGGGTACATTTATTCTAATAATTCTACCTTACTCATCAGTATACTAAAATGCAAATAGCTCGTCGTGACAAAAAGGCGTAGCTAAAAAAAGATTGATTAGAAGTTTAGTTTGACCCCGACTTTGAAAAATATTAGTTTTAGGAAATAAGTTAATAATAGCAGTTTCATCAAATAAATTTAGACCAAAAAATAGCATTGTTAATTAATACATTTCTTTTAAGTACATTTTATAAGTTTATTTTTGACATAGCTTAAAGCGTTGTATGGAATTACTGTCGCCAAACCAATTCTTCCACTTTTTCCACGGCGTCTTATTGTTATTTTAAAATATGGCTTAGATCAATATATAGTCGAAAGATAGCGCCTTGTCACTATTGAACTATAACCTTGCATCAACGGCGTATAACGTGAAATGTCACTGCGTACCTTAAACAGATAAAGTTAACTTTACCACGCTCGCATATAATTAAGGTTTTTTTAGTTTTTTTAACCTTTAAATATCCATTCTCTGTATTAGTGCTGCAATGCGAGAACCTTTCAAGAAGGCTCAAGTCCATAGTTGATTCAAGTTGTAGCCTTGTTATCTAGCCCACAGTCCAATTTTCAAAGGAAGAACCTTATCTGTCGGATAAAAAAGTAATTAGATCTACTTCCACGTATTCATACGTCAAGTCATTTTACATGTACCTATCTGTCATTTTTTTATAGATAATATCAATACATAGAAAATAGCACAAATAAATAGTAAAATGTTATCATTGTTGACGGCAAAAGTTCAGTATTTTCTAAAAGATCCTTTATATGAAAACTGGACTGAAACAAGTATAAGCTAGTGTGCATTGTGGAGATATTTTATAAGAAAGACTTCGCCAACAAAATAAGCTTTAATGTAAATTAGACACACGAGGTTTTGTAACTAAGGCAGATATTCATAATTTACGGCAGCTGGTTTCTGGAAAGTTCTAAATTGTATTATTATATACATGCTGGAGGGCGTAAGTCTGGTCTTGTCTGGTTTACCAGTCATGGGGAGGTCAGGGCCCCAAATCCCATCTGGGTATATGGTGGAGTTATTCTATTTATTCTAAAATAATTTACTTATTTATCTTAATACAATTGAGAGGTACGCTTTTTTTTTTAAGTTACCTTCCTTCAATTAGTGTGAATATACAGCTAGCAAGTACGGGTATCAAGATGCATTGTATGGATTAAAAATTATTTTCCAAACTAGCTCTACCTTTGTTCCTTAGCGGGAAGAGAATGTAGGGGAAACAATAGGATAAAAGAAGAAACCACGAAATAAAAGAGGAGGGGGAGGAGAAATATTAATGAATACTTTATTGAGATCAAATATTCGAAAAACTAGCACCACTACCCCCACTCAAATGCATCAATTTTAAATCACCCCTCTCCCCTTTTGTACGTATATACCTCTTCGAACAGAAAAGCTGAAGAATTAATGTTAGATTTAGGGCGAAGTGGGATCATTACGACGTTTTGGATCACGACTTGAAGTCGGCTGAATCCAATGTGCGTCCTATTTGCAGTGATAGCCCCCGACTTCTGTCAGTATCTTTTACATATATATATATATATAT
>CABFVX010003300.1:0-20358 GCA_902151425.1 Timema shepardi
AGCCAAGAAAGAGTCTTCACACGGCAGTCAACTAGTTGAGAGTCAACCAGGCAACTTAGTTGAATCAACCAAACCGCCTCGTCTGATAGAGGCCTAATGGTCGAGAGTTAAAAATGATCACTTCCCCAAATTAAAGAATGAATTAAAATTAAAACAATATCCGTGACAAAAAACCTTCTAAAATGTGGTAACATAGTTTTCACAGACATCACGTTAGTCCAAGAATAGTATATAATAGTCATAGTAAAAATAAAGGGGGGGGGGGCTAACCCAGAAGAAATTGCAACACAAACAATTTCTTTAAGATTTTTTGTTGGAAATATGTGTGATACAACCAAATCAAAAGTTCGACGAATTTCCATGAAAGGAATGTTGTGAAAATCATATATTTTCAAAATGGTCGCCACAAATTCCAGATTTTGACGTTAACATAATTTTTTTGAAAAACAAGTGTGGTCCATGTTTTATACTATATTTTAGGCCAATTTACATTTTATTATTGTATTTGGCATACATTTTCATCCAATAATCTTGACATTGAAGGTATAATTAATGGTATAGGGAAAAAAAACGGAACATTATAAAAACGTTATCGAATTAAATTGCTAATAATAAAAACAGTAAAATGGAAAGGAAAACAACAGTGTTAAGGAAAACGATGAATACTACTAGAAAGCACAATAGTATATTGCCAGGTTCTCTATCAATGCTCAGTTTAGTGTTTTAATCAATGTCAAAGTTTTTGGAAATGTTCTCTTAAAAATCTTGGTCAAACGTTCTCACATCCGATTTGTTGTCACTGTCCACATATATCAGTACATGGCAACCACATTTTCCTGCAGCAGCAGTGCATGTTGTTACATCCCTTTAGACAATTACATTGAATGAGGGAAAGCAAAGAAATTGTTTTTGGGGGCTAATCACAAAGCTTAGGGAAATTCTCGTTACTTTTAACCAGCCATGCTCAAGAGCAATCATTTTCTGTGTTCATCTTTCCCATTCACTGCTGAATTTGTAAATAGCTTCGAAACATATGATATATAGGCCTACTTAATTGCTGATTCTGTTGGTGGCAGATACTCTGGTTTCACAAAGGCCTTGGAGTAGGAAAGTTTTTCTTTGGAAGCTCGATGACTACATGATTGGAGTGTTTCTTCTTTTCGGTGACCTGGCGGTCTAGGGGTAAGGTGTCAGACTTCTGTGCTGGCGGCCGGGGTTCAATCCTCGGTCGCGGCACAGATTTATCTGATTACCAAACCCCTCCTTCACCTCTGACAAGACATCTTGTGAATGTGGGGAATGCCAGGCCTCCACCGTGGTTCGGATTCCACGTTAAACTGTGGGTCCTTCATTTCATCTCACAATAACCCTACCATTACACATTAGCGTAAGTGCGTATAACCCGAATGGGTAGTAAGACGTGGTGCTAATAATAATAATTCTTCTTTTCACTCCCATATAGTAGGAGTGCTGCTCTTTTTCTAGCTTGCTCAGTATCTGCTTGCGTTATTCTGTCTGAGAAAAAAACAACCTGTCCCTTCCTGCAGGTCTTCACAGGTGATAAGCTTTTCGTATGATGTGATCTTGCCAAATCCATGAATGTGTGAAGTTGAGTCACATCCTGTGAAAGCGCGAAGAAAAAGTAGATACTTGAAGAGTTGTTGATATAATATGTGTTGAATCATATTATGTCATATGTTTGAAGCAGTGAATTTAGATGTTGAATGCTATTATGAAACTGCAACGAGAAAATAAGGTCTTAAGAATGATTCAACGACGGGATTAACAAAGCTGAGTCTTTTCCCACCACTATTGTGACCATTACTTTTGAGGAAATGATACCTCCTTTTGCATTTTCAACATCATCATCACCTTTTGCGTACACCACTTTGCAGCCTTGTATCTCAAGATGATTACCAATGAGATCGATCATTCTAGATATATTGGAAACATTTAGGAGAAATCTTTCTTTCTTGCCAACGAAAATGATTTGTTGTGAGAGGTTTACTGGTGATGTAAGTTTGAATTCCTACCTCTCCTTCAATGTGAGCAGTCTTTTATTGATGATATATTATCAACATATCCATCAAAACAATAGTACCTTTGCCGTACTTAAAGTTGGTATTGGCGTAGGATTTGGCTATGGATTCATAGGTATCTCCTGATTTTCATGTTAACCCATGCTATAATTATCCACCATCCAATACATAGTTCTTCGGTTTGTCTGTTTCTGTTCTATCTCCTACTACATGTCTCTGTGCCTCTTTTTGGTGCATCTTACAATGTTCAGTGATGCAGTGTGATATATGAAATTTTGGAACTTTACGTAAAACTGTTGAGGACTAAAAATAATTAAGGTGGCTAAGTACAAAGCTCATACTACAGTGCATCTTGAAGGTTTACTTGCCCATGAGTAGTCTAGTAGGGCGTATGGGTAAAGCGCTCTAATTGGTTGAATTTATTCACGTGACCACACTCCTCGCTCTCTGATTGTCTGTTGGTTCCCCCCTCCCACTCTCCTGATCCCTCCCTAATCCTTACTCCATTTTCAGTGTTCCAAACTTGTTTTTTATTTGTGCTCGTTGGTTATTTTGTATGCTTATTGGTTATTTATTTGTGATCATTGGTTATTTATGTATACTCTTTGCTTTTGTATTTGTGATCAAAGGGTTTTTTATTCATCGGTTTTTATATCTGGGTAGGATTGGGACGGGACGTTGGAGTTTTTTTATTGGCATGTGGTCCACAGCACTGGGTGGCATCGATAGTGAGCATGCTCTTTGTCCAGGAGCAGAGCATAGAATGTGACCACTGAACAGCCGACCGAGCGCAGAGTGCGTAAGACACCCCATTCACCAACCCTACTCGCGAGGGAACGTGCAATCCGTGGCAGCATGACCTTTCCCACCGGCAGCGTACCATTGAATGCTTTTTTCACCCTCCCGGTCACTACCCATGTGTCACGGACGTGGTGTGGAAATGTAGAGCCATGTCGGTTGGGGGAGCGGGGTGTCAGTTTCCTCCCTGTGGAAAATTTTATGTCTCAACAACCCGATGTTGAAAGAGAGTGCCAAAGACCCCCCTCCCCACTGTGGAAATCTTGAACCCCGAGTCCTTTGAAGCAACAGGTCGTATCCCTCTGAATGCCCCTAAGCCAAAGAACCTTGTTGTGTTTAAGAGTTCCATGTAGATTCAAAGAGCCAAAGCTAATATACTCTAGATTGACACGGGATTCAAACCCTGGGGCCTTTGGCACATCAACAAATATAATAGTCTGTCTTTACTGCTAAAAGCGATATAATTATTAGTACTGAAAGCTTTTTACAAATATATCTCATACCACGAAAAGTATACTTGTAATATTTATTTACAAACAAATACATTTTTTAGAAATTTGGCTCACGCCGTGAAAAGTTTACTTGGAATATTTATTTACAAAAATGATAGTTATAGAATATATCTTACACATTGAAGTAAATTATACATGCTTAGGTATAGAAGAAACAATAATCAGTTTCTTGAGCTTGTAGTGGGAATAGTGGCCGCGGTATTATTTCACAAAGTCCAGTTTAAAGAGTATTTGAATATGTGTACACAGTCGGATGGTTTAATTTAAAATATATATATACAAACAACTAATAATCAGGTAGGTGAAGGATTGTACTGGCGGATAAAAAAGAATCCCGGGTGCATAAAAAATAAATGCGTGTTTTCATGCAGAAAAAAAATAGCTCAAAATCTTTGAGAAATTGTATGTCAATGGAACTGTCTAGAGTGAAAGAAAAAAAGGTGATTATTTAGCCCGACTAAATTATTACCTTTTAGTCGTGGCGAGACCAGGAGAGATGTGTAAAGGCATTTGTCAGGGCTATACTATAGTCACTAGTTTGGAAATAGATAGTTATTTGTGCGCTCTCTTCCCCCAAACCACCGTTGTTTTGACAGCATACCAAAACATTTTGTCCGCTGACCATTTCGAGAATATTAGCTACTATTGTCATTACAAACATTTAAAGAGAGAAAATTATAATTGTCGCTTTCACCACTTATTAAATTCAGGTTTGCAATGTGCTGGATCAAATATTCAGCCACCACCTTAGCGCATTCGATAGCGTGTCTGTATAGTAGACTATAGGTCCCGGGTTCATTTCCCGACACGGTTAAAAGATGTTGTTTGGTTTGATAAATTATCATACAGCGGACAGGGTTTGTGGATGTTATAGTCTTAGCATTTTATGAATAAAAAAAGTTACCCGAGCTTTAGACTAGCAATAAGTATCTGTAGAGTAAGCTATTGGTCCAGGGCTCGTTTCCCGACACGGTTAAAAATGTTGGCTTGATAAACTATCAGACAGTGGATCGGGTTTGTGGATGTAATAGTCTTAGCATTTTATGAATGACAAAAAATGACTCGGGGAGGCTTAAACTGGAAAATAGTAAAGTATATAAATTAAATTGTTTTTTATTTAATTCTAAAACAAAATTCTTTCCACCAAAAGTAAACTTAATTCTGTCCACTTTCTAACATCAATATCTATTTTTAGCAATTTGTGTAAAGACATGTTTCCCCCACAATATCTTATTTAAAGCTAGATTTCTTGCATGACTAGTGTGTGGTTGTGCTCGCTTATCGGCCAACAGATAGCGTTGAAAGCCGGTTTCAACCATGTATAAGGTTTTAAAGGGGGAGAATAATGTGTTTTAAGTTTACATATATTTCTTACAGACATTAAAACATATACAAAAATAATAATTAACAGGAGAAATTATATTGTTGATTTAGCCGATCATTAAATTGAAAGAGAGACAAAACCCTATATTTGCGCCTGATAATTTTTTTTACGCACCAAGGGTTCTGGTTCGATTCCTTGAATGGATGAAAATGTAGGTTTAACCCTTCATAGTGATAAATTAACTGCCCTGGACTGTATTTTGTAGTTGCACTATGGTTAAAGTGTATTTATTAAACACACTTTGCAAAGAGTCCCGGGTTCGATTCTCAGCATGCATGAAAATGTAAGTTTAACCCTTCATAGTGATAAATTAATTGCCCTGGACTAAATTTTGTAGTTGTTCTAGGTTTAAAGTGTATTTATTACACACATTTTGCAAAGGGTCCCGGGTTAGATTCTCGGCTTGAATGAAAATGATGGTTTAACCTTTCATAGTGATAAATTATTTGCCTTGGCCTGTATTTGTAGCTGTACTAGGGTTCAAGTGTACTAGGGTTAAAGTGTATTCATTACACACACTTTGTGAAGGGTCCCGGGTTTGATTCTTGGAATGGATAAAAATGTAGGTTTAACCCTTCATAGTGATAAATTAACTGCCTTGGACTGTATCTGTAGTTGCACTAGGGTTCAAGTGTATTTTATTACACACACTTTGTGAATGTTTGTTCAGTTAAAGCGATTATGTTTAGGAAAAACTGTAAAATATTATATTAATACCGAAATTAGATTGAAATTGAAAGTATTATACATGTTGTGGTATCATTTTAAAAAGAAAAAAAGACGCGTATGTGTGGAACAATTTGATTTAAAGTGCTTACTTTGACACGTGGTTTTGTGTTATAGTTCAAATGGAGGGTGGAAATAGTGATACGATCCTCCCGCCACCACCGGCAGTGAGCCCCCTTCACCCCACCACAGGAGCACCACCTCCGAGCCAGGGGGACGGTATTCGAGCCCAAGCTGCGGTGAGGCAGACGGGGTCCACGGCCATCCCGCAACTCATGGCAGCAACGACAGTGGGGCCGTCTTCGGCGCCACAATCGGGATTTAATAGCCCGGTAAACCAGGTAGCTGAAGCTTCGTCACAAGGCGTCCCTCTTCAAATAGTCGAGGAGAGAATTAAACAATTGAGGCTTTTTTTTATACTGGTAGAGAAATTACCGTACACCTTGGTGCTCCAGCAAGTGATCGTGACGCATTAAGCTGGTTTGAAGAACAAATTACTAATTTGCTCAATCTGTTGCAGGACCATGATGTCAGTGCCGATTATCATGTCAACTTACTTTTGAACAGCACGAATTCGCTGATGAATACTCTATTCGTCTCTTTTAGAAGGGCGGATCAGTTAGACGCTCGAGCCTTGCTTGATAACGTAAGTCACGTGTTGCAGAGTAATTATTTGTTCTTTCTTAAGTAATGCAACACTGATGTTAAACTCAACCATTTTAAGGAGACTCGTGGGAGTGCACGTCATTGTGATAAGCTCACCACGGCTACCACATACAGTCGAAGAAATCAAGGAATCATTACGATTAAAAATGGCGACAATACACTTTTCTTTGTCCGTGCATTGGTTGTCGCCAAGGATGTGTGTGACGTTAAAAGAGAACCAGGATGCATGGATAGGAACACCGTTAAACAAATAAAATTGGTCGTTCTATTCAAAAACTCAAAGCAGAGGAACTATGCCATGATGCCCGTGTAAATTTATTGAAAGGTGATGGAATCACTGAACTGAAGCCATTTCAAACATACCTCTCCGAATACAAAATCACAGTGTTCAGGGAACGTCGAGGGAGGCAAGTCCTATATGAGGGGCCTACTCCCCCTGAACATTCTTTTAAGGGCTACGTTGATTTGTATTTTCCCGACGATAAGCAAAACCATTTTGATGTCATAACATCCTTGATGGCCGCATTTAAGTGTTCGTACTTTTTCCGCGAGTGCCGTGCGCCTTTCAACACAAAGAATGCGGGCAAGTGCGAGTCCTCGTGCAAAATGTGCTATGCAAAAGTGGTTTGCAGTGGACTCGGGTCCATACATTGCCGGTGATCGTTGTAAGATCTGGTCACAACGTAGAGGGGACTATCCTATCGTACCACAGATTGGTAACCACAACAATAAAGATCCCTGTTTGAGATCTTACGGCTTGGGTTTTGATTATTTATACTAGCCATTTAATGTTTTTCATTCGCGAGCTTCCGTAGAAACATTACGTTATGGGGGGATTTTTAATTATTTCATTTTTGAATTAAACTCAGCGCTAGAATATCAATGATTTGTTTATTTAAAACCATTACTAATATGATCAAATGGACTACGTGAGTAGTGGTCCCGGCGTTTGGGTACAGCGCTCTCATCGTTTGAATTTGGTCACGAAACCACGCCTCCTCGCTCTCTGATTGGCTGTTGGTTTCCCCCTCCCCTTCCACCCTACTCCTGAACCCCTCCCATCCTCCTGACCCCCCTACGCTCCTCCTGACCTTCCTTCCCTCCACCTGACCTACTCCCTTCCTCCTGACCCCTTTATCGTGTTCAAAACTTGTTGGTTCTTGTTCCAAACATGTTGATACGTGTATTTTATTGTTTTTTATATATACTCATAGCTTTTTTTATTTGAAATTAAAGGGTTTTTATTCATTGATTAGGATTGGGACGGGGTGTTGGAGTTTTTTATTGGCATGAGGTCCACAGCGCAGGGTGGCAACGCTAGTGAACATACTCTTTGTCCGAGAGCAGGGCATAGACGGCTGAACAGGTGGCCGGGTGCAGAGAGCGTAAGGGGCAAGGCATCGCTATCATCTTCTCTGACCGGTCGCTTAGAGATGAGTGTGGCCACCGAGTAGCTAGCAGTCGCAAGACCCCCTTTCACTTCCCCGAATCTCGTCATACCCCTCTTCTACCTCCTTCCTCTTTACGCCTCCCTCCTCCACTACCCGTGTGTCACGGCCGAGGTGTTGCAAGGTAGAGCGTGGGGGGTTAGATGCCTCCCTGTGGAAAACCCGAGAGTGCCAACGAACCCCTACCCACACCCCTGTGTAATTCATGAACCTCAAGTCACGGGTCGTAGCCCTCTGAATGCCCCCAAGCCAAATAACCTTGTTGTGTTTCAGCTATGTAGATAGATCACGCCATGAAAAGTATACTTGGAATATTTATTTACAAAAAAATACATTTATGATTACTCCATCATTGACACCGGGATACGGGATTCAAAACCTGGGGCCTTTGGCACATCAACAAATATCTCTCGTAGTATCTCTACTTCTGTGCTGCGTCTTGTCTCAGTTGGTCCCTTACGATCTCGTCCATCGTTCCCTTGGTGTGTTGTGTTGCTGAAGGATAGCTATGCATTTTTTAAGTAACGAGGGATTTTCATGGTCGAAGCCAACGAATCTTGGAAAGATTGGTTTGAAGATGTCCGTTGGGAGTGGTGTGCTGTTGGTTGGCGAAGGGGTCTGTCTGACTTTCTTGCGTAATTCTTGAAGTTCGATGCGTTTTTCTTCCGCTTTCTCGACGCAGGATTGCAGGTGAATTATATTACGGTAGTGTCTCTGTACTAGTCATCCCATCCTGGACATGGGAAATAGAACGATTCGTCACACCCATCGCATTATAGAGCATTTTACTTTGGCTAGTTCGTTGGGAACCCCACACTGGTGTCGTGTGAGTCTTGTCATGGTGTTCAGTGCTGTTTTTGGATGCCACCAAGTTTGGCTGGACTTGGAAAAGTTGTCAGAAGTACAATGGACCTGGCCGCACGTTAGGCGCCAACTTTTGTCTCGTGGCCCTTCTTGTTTCGATGTTGTCGGTCGTGGTGATGACGACCTTAGATCTAGCTTAGTGGATTCGTAGTTGTTGTGATGGGAATCATGTGTTGTTGCTCGTGGTTATGTTGTGCAGTCGACCTTCAAGCTTGCTCATTGGAGGATGGGTTAAACGTTTCTGCATACTCATATGCGTGTATCCTTCTTGTTCCCCTTTCCTACTTCGGTTGAGTCAAGGATAAGTTGCCAGGGGCATTGGAGTAGGTCCGGAGATGTTGCTTCGTCCTTGAGGGAGGTGAGAGGTTGGTGTGGACGTGGAAGAGAGAGGGGTATATAGAGATAAGGGGTTTGGTGAAAAGGAGGAGGGAGGAAGTCACTATAACCCCAGTGGTTCAGAGATAATTTGGGAGAGAAGAAAGGAGAGGTTGGTATAGGTATGGTAAATAATTAGACCACAGGTTGATACAGTCTGTAGATATCATATGGAACTTGAGAGATATTTCATTTTATAAAACAGACATTCTTTCTTTCTTTAGTATTTTTATTATTCATACGTATTATCTATTTACATACATTTTTTATAAAACACAACTCCTAATGGAAACAATAACTTTTCCCCAACCCCTTGGGGTTCTCAAAAAATAAAATGTTGCGAAAATAAATTAATTGTTTATTCTGTCCATTCGTATCCCCAAATAAGGCACAATACATATATATATATATATATATATATATATATATTGTGGAGGGATTTGTGTTAAACAGACATTTAGGTAAATCACAAATAGCTTATTTTTGTTATCTGGTGCTACACTTACACATTTATATGCCAGTCTTAATATTAAGTTTACTTACATCTAAAATATTTAATTATGATTAATATCCTTAACATTCGTATATACAATGAAGTAAAAAACAGAATATTTACATGGCTTGGGAGTTATTAATGATTTAGTCTTGTTTGCTGATAGTTTCTGACAATTCTATAGCTCTACCCTCTCTTAAGGAAAGAGGGTACTGGGGTGCGAGCCTGTGCTAACCACGATGGCTCCGAGGGTGCGTCTATTTCGTACCGGTCACGGTGGTTCAAAGGGTGCGTTCCCTTTAGCCTTGTGGTTCGGGGTGGTCATTTAATGTCGCGTAACAAAGATAACAACTTATGATATGTATCATTGGTCTCGTCCTTCATTCTTCAAGAAGTTGATATTCATTCCGCATGCAATGTTTACTGTGTAACCAGATAAAAGAGTTTTGCTCTTAATGAGGTTATTTGTAGTGGTGATGTAATAGCCTGAACAATAAGTTTTACTATCGATGCAGTTATTTGTGGTGGTGCATGAACCAATGATGCTGGTGGTATGGTCGCCTGATCAAGGAGTTCTGCTGTTGATGTTATTTGTGGTGATGATGGTGTGTTAATCAAAGCCAATTAAAGGTGCAAGGATTAGAAAAGGCAGGTATGTACAGTACGAACAAATAAATCTAAGGTAATTAAACATATTCATATTTTATTGATCACATATTTAATTAATTACTTTTAGTGATACACAAGATAGGTGTTGCTGTTGTCTCTGTACAATTGCTAATGCTAATTAATGAAAATAGACAATCTGACCTCCTGTACCTGTGTCTGCACTAGGTTACTTAAAGTTACAGACATGGAATCAAACGTAAAACATAGTAAATTGTTAATTGGCTGACCAATCCACTATGCTATAACAGTACTTCAAAACAGTACTTATGATAGTAACTCCTGAGAGAGCGAGCCTACTCGATATATCCCTGCTACATAAAGCTACATTTACCCAAGCAGAGAAAACGAGGTCACTATTAAGAAAGGGAAGTGTTTCAGTAAGTAGAAGTTAATTAGCGCAAAGTTATGCGTACACTTTATTTCATAAGGAAACTCAATCATTAAGCTATATGAAACAAACGAGTTCACTAACTCGACAATCTAGTGAGTCTAACATGGGAACATCAAGACCAAGGTTATGGGTGACTAGCATGTTTCAGTGAACAAGTTCGGGCTATATCCCAATTAGGAATCCCCAGAGTAGCAGTTACTACTAGAACAAGTTAATTAATGACAACAATAAAAACTCTATAGAAAGGTATACTCAAACACAGGAGCTTGAAGTCCTACCGGCATCTTAAAGACGCCGCCTACTTTTATTCAAATAAACCAAAAACTCGAGCCAAGCCAGGCAACAACAGAGAGCCGTAGGTTGGCAACCAAGAACGACTAAAACCTAAATAAAGGCAGCCAAGCTAGCAAGAAACCAATGGCCTAATTAAGTCACCAACAATATAGAACCAAGCCAAAGCTAGTAGGTCTGGGCGTTTCGCGAGTCTACTAGGTGGCAGAGTGATATTACATAATTAAAACAAAGATTTACTAAGATCTACTCAACATAACAAACGTTATTTTACTAAGAATAAACCGTAGCTAACCGACATATCACTATAGAGCTAAATCTGAGCGCTGTGACATTTGAAGTGAAAGCAAAACTAAATTCTCTTCAAAATAACAAATATTATTTTACCCAGGAGAAACAGTCGTTAAGCGACATATTGCTATAGAGCTAAAGCTGAGAGCTACGACATTTGAGGTAAAAAACTAAACTCCCTTTAAAGTAAGAAACATTATTAATCTTTACCAAGGAGAAACAGTCGTTAAGCGACGTTTTAAGCTAGATCCCTACACACTATTGTTAAACAATTCAGACTCGAATACCTAGGCCATTGGCATGTTGTAGACATAACAATAATACAAGCCAGTGTTATATCCTTGGAGCGGCGGGGTGCTATCGTCCTCTGGCCAGTGCAACGGTAGAGTCCACCATCGTCCTGGTCTTGGGTCAACGGGGTGTCGTGCGGTTTGTCCTCCGGCGGTGAAAAGAGATCAGATAAGCGTTCAAGTGCGATATATATTTCATTACAATATAATATACAGTAATTTTATTCAGGCCAGGTACTTCGTTTTAAATGGCTCTAAATTAGCACATGACTAGGAAAGTGGGAGGTGGGGGAATCAACCAATAAAATTCGAGAACCACCATATGCGGCGTAGAGTTGAATTGGAGGGAGTCACCGCACAAGCGTGATGAGCAGAAGTTGAGTGAAGTAGATTGATATGAAAAAGACACTTTGGAAGACTAGGTGTAGGTGAAAAGTTAATATCTCCATTGACAATAATTTAAGGTAGATTGGGTGTTGTTAATCAATTATTTCATACCTTTTGTAATATAAGTGACTGATATTGGATATATTATTCATAATCACATTTATTTCACTCTCTGTCACGATCAACCATTTTCTTGTGGTATACTCAAAATTAATCAATTTAAAAAAAATCGTTTCCCACTAGAGAGTTGGAATTGAAAAGGAAACCTTATCCTGCCACGGTTACAGTTGTTAGGGCGACGCGAACAGGCTGGGAGTGGACATGCTCACGTAAGTCGAACGCAGGAAAGTACAATTAGAACTGCTTGTTGCAGGTGACATAACATAATTAATTAGCGATTTTATAGGGGTAGTTTAGAGTCAAATATAAATTGAGGTAAGGTTTTCAAAATTATTTATTTTCTTAAGGTAACCGGAAGAACCACATTCTCGAGCCACATATTAAAATATTGTACCAATTTGTATGTTCATTTATATTAATCATGAATTTTAAACGCATTTATCAATTATTATTTACTTATTTTTAATATAGTAATATCTGGTTATAATTTCTTATGTTGTCACCTTGCGTGTATGTTTTTCTTCGCCAGAATAAAGTTTATGTGGTTGTGGAAAAGTTCAGCCCACTAGTGTTTCATAGTTACAAATTTATTAGTTTTACAATTTTTTTCATTTGAACCTTAATATATTACAGGTTTGAACATGTTTTCAGGTAATCTTGGTTATATATTTATGAAATGGGCTTTGTTAAGGTTGTTCAAAATATGTTTTTTGGCTTAAGTTCTTAATATATTAAAAAAAGGAGTGGTTAAAAATTAACCCAATTGCTTCATATGTCAAAACAGAGCGGACAAGAACACGAATTATATGTAGATAGTGTTTATTTGATTTAGGTACACTTTTTTCCTCTATAAATACTAAGGATATAACAACGCCAACATCATATGAAGTAATGCGTTAAATAATTAAAATAAACTTATTTTGTACAGTAGGCCTATACTATACTCCTACCCCAGCCAAACATTTGACTTATGATATATCCTGAATTAAAAAATCTGTATCATTTGAACATTTAGGAAACCCTTTTATGTTACCGGGTGGTTATTATTTATAACTGCTATGGGTTATCAGGCTTTTATTAGCTGTGTCTGAATAGGGCCTAGTCTATCCAATGGCCCTAGGAAGCTAAAGTGCACTTGGAAATAGCATTGAACTTGAGTTTAAGGGCGAAAGTCAGTTTTTGTTTCTGAATGTTCTTTCAAGTGTATTTATACACAACTCATGGCACACTTACGGTGCTGGTGGCCAACCCTAACTTAAAATGTGGATATGATTTGGCCTTTACTGTGAAATTTAATTAAAAATAGCATTTTAAATGAAAAGAAGTAGCTAAGTAAACTTTTAAACCAAAATTATTTTTTGTATTCTTTGTTCATTTAGACCTACATATCTTAGTGTGAACATCTTTTTTTGAGGGAAATATATATTTTTAGTTAAAAAGAGATGTAGGCCTATGGTTAAACTAGAAATAATAATTATTTAAGAATAATATAGTGATTAGTTATATGTTTACTTAGATTAATGACAAGAAAATAACCAGTTTCATGTTGGTAGTGTATAGACTATAGACAAACCATTATCAAAATTCAATCTCGATTCATTGAATCAGCTCTAAGTGTATTATAATGTCTGGTGTTTGAACTAACTCCCTAACTCCTTCATAGGCTCCTCTCAGTTTATCTCGAGTTTGCTGTATTCTGCTAGCAGTTGAGGGAGTGAAGCAGGTTCAGATGGTTCTTCACTTGCCTCCTCGCTTAAGCTTGAGCCAGTGAAATCCCAGTGGTTGCATGGGGAGCATGTTTGATCGAGTTAGAACCTTTATAAGGCCACGTTCATTTGGGATGGGGGAACTTCTTTCAGGGCTGCACTGAAACCGTGCTTTACGGTCTGAAGCAATACATATATATCATGTTAACTTTAGCAGGATTTATGAGTTTTAAATATTTAAATCTAGTGCTGAGTATAAGTATATGACTGCCTCTCCTTAATATATTTCAGCTTGTGAGCTTCTAAAATTGCACAAACCTTGTCCTCAGTTGAATGCAGGCTGTCAGTATCATTCCTGAAGCTGAGATATATTATAGGCCAACTTAAGATTTACCTATAACACCTTTCCTTATACATGGACACGCTCATGTCACAATCTTTGAATAGCTCCAGAACCTTTGTGAAAAGTAATTTGAGTTGGGCAATTAAAATGTCTTCAACAAGTGAAGTACTACCTTCCAGGTCATAAAGTATATTGGCCATTAATTTTTGGGTCTTCGCGGAAGTACATGCAACTCTAAAAGGCCAACAATTATATTTGAACAGGCGTGGTCCTTGTTATAAGCAATTGAGATGCCTCCTCTAACTCAAAATTGTTGATAAAAGTTGAACAAATAGATCTTTGCCCACACCTTGCTAGCCTGGACTCACCGAAACAGATCCTCAATCTCAGGAAGTGGGAGCTAATCCACTTAAAAATAAACATGGATTTAACGTAAACTTATAGTCTCCACAAATTCAAATTCCTCCACTCTTTTTCATCACAGGCACAATAGGTAAACCAAATTGACCATGATCCATAGCGTCTAAGATTCATTCTTTATAAAGTTTGTCTATTTCTGTGATAGCCCCAACTTGAAGAATAAACAGGATTAAATGAGGCTTTATAAATTTGGCTGAGCACTCTGCTGGAAGGACAACGCTTTTACTAAATTTACCAATGTGATCTGTGAAAACCTCCAGAAATTGCCGGGAAATTCCTTAAAGCACACTCTCTGGGAAGAACACAGGTTGCTCCATCTTTTTTTATGGTTTGTGTCAACAATGCAAAATCCCAACACACTAATCCAGGTCCTTCCCAGCAACAGTTGACCATTGGACCCCATCACAAAATATTGAAGGTTAGATAAAATGTTCCTATTATATTCAACCTTTATGGTGATAGTACTGAATGGTAAAGATTTTTCCTTTAAATACAATATAAAGTTGTTTTTTTTAAGTTTGAGTTAGCACAAAACTTGGGAATTTTTCACCAATCACCTCTAATGGTATCATTGTGTTTGTGCTCAAATACTGAGTATCAAATTGAAATATAACTATCATTGTTAACATTCAAAATAACATGAGAACTGATTTCTACTTTTCATGCCTTACAAATGTTCGACCCGTGAGCAAAAATTGCACTTGTAATTGCTGTAGGCCTATTTACAGTTTTCTGAAGCATGATTATATCCTGCACAGACATCGAAATGAACCCCTTTAGGTAAACCAGGCTGATGCCTTAGTTGGCTGAATTTCATAGGCTACGTTGGCTATCCCCTGTAGACATTTGAAAAACTGGTTTCCTTTCTATCTTAATATTTCCTAACTGATATTGAAGTGAAGATGCTTTCTTACCACTTGCTAGCTCCACTGCTTTAGTGATTGTCAACTTGGGGTCATTTTACTTGAAAAGGCTATGACAAATGGGACCTTTTCCTACCTTTAAAACAAATTTATTTACTCTAGCAAAGTCTAATTGGGAGTAAAATTCACAATCTGCCACCAATTCATGTATTCTTGGCTGTCGCTAATTTACACCCATCAGTGTAAAATCCTCCTTTAGCCTCACTATCTCATGTCATCAAGTTTTGGACGCACTTAGTATGTCTGTAAACTCGAGTAGGCCTACTTAATATCCCTGGTTTTATTCAACACAGTATTAAACAATGGATGAGCTCATTCTCATCGCAATTGTAAAATATTCACAATTTCAACCTTAAACGCTTTGTCTGGCAACACTTCTCAATTACAAGTCACAACTCACAATATTCTGTCTGAACATACTCAACTAACTCACGGATCATCATCCTCTCAACTGGATAAAAAAATGCTAGGTATCAACTGCACCACTGTAATATCTCACACTTTTTTGTTTGTTTTTACTTAGCATTGCACCTTAGGTAGGCCTACTACACGTTCGGGCTGTAGCTAAAGGTGCGTACAGAAAGACAGGCTGCCTACCGGTTTACAGCCCCGATCGGCGCTCAACTCCAGCGCGTGTAGGTGTACACAGAGAACACAGATGAATGCCTAAAAACCGGCCAGTTGTCACGTTACTCCCACCGTCAAAATGTCCAGTTCATCTTGTGATGACGAATTTTTACTTCTTGACAGTGTTAATCCAAAACTTAAAAAGAAAAGAAAAACTGTATTGCAGCCAATAAATCATGGTAGGAAAGATTATGGCGATTATCATTTATTTAATTGCTTGTATCAAGACACAAAGAGCAACATCCAACTGAAGTGTCTGTTGAATCCAATCAGAGGAACAAAGGCAACCTACGGAAAGACCAGACAATGTAGCTTAATGAATTGAAGATTATTTCACCAACATTTATTTCATTAGTGAAAATTCGGACTAAGTGTTAGAATACGCAAAGGTTGGGGGGGAGACAGTTTATTTTCACAAATTTTAAATTACAGTTGAACAAGTTTTATCAAATTTATAAATAGTATACTTACAGTAGATATATACAGTTTATGTACATATAAACAGTGCATATATAATATATATACAAATTTACAGTGTACATATTATATAGGGGCCTTCATATAAACAGTACATTTATAATACATATACAAAATATACAGTAGATATATACAGTTATATACACATACATACATACAGTATACATACATAGAGCATTTGTGTAACAAGACACATTTTTAAACTGTTAATATCTTACTATTTGTCTTGAAGACCACATTTGTCGGCGCTGACAACTAAAAAAACTTACTTTCTTACTTTCACTATGAAAGGTCCCATCTGTAAGCACACACTCATTGACAACACAGGTCAACGCCGATTGGCGTTGGTAGTCTGCGAGCAGGCAACCTGTTTTCTTTCTGTACACGCCTTTACATATATACTAATTATGATAATGTGTTAGGGATGAAGAAGTATAATCGCATTTGCATGGAGAGAGAGTTGAAAACCATTTAGTAAAGGGTTAATTTGTTCAAAATATTTTTTTTTAATTTTACATAATCTATTCACGATATTAATTTGTTTTTAAAATTGTCATAAAATACTGCAATTTTGGTTGTAAAAATAACTACAATCGTACATACTTTAAATGATGGGTATTATCCTCGAAACAAGTCTCAGTTCTAATTAGATTTAATATATTTGATATAATCATGAGCAGAAATTCAACCTCTTCGTTTGTAGGCCTACTAATGCAGTACCAGCACCTATTTAATTCATTTTGGCAAAAAAAAATTGCTATAGAAACTGCAAAAACACTGACCTTTTCTCACACTCCACACATCCCTACCTTAAGGATTAGGCCAACCTTTTTCACAATATCAGGTTAAAGTATAACTAAAGACATACACAATCTTGGTGGCTTGGCGCTCTAGGGGTAGGGTTTCAGACTTTTGTGCTAGCGGCCGGGGTTCAATCCTCAGTCCTGGCACAGATTTATCTGATTACCAAACCCCTCCTTCAACTCTGACAAGACGTGTATTAATCACAACTTGTGAATGTGGGGAATGCCAGGCCTCCACCGTGGTTCGGATTCCACGTTAAACTGTAGGTCCTCCATTTCATCTCATAATCACCCTACCATTACACATTAGTGTAAGTGCGTATAACCCGAACGGGTAGTAAGACGCGGTGCTAATAATAAAATAATGCTGATGTTGATGATAATAATGATAATGATAATAACTTTGAGTGATCCACATATTCTAGAATGTAGACTAAATGCCAAGCTCATATAGTCTGGTTTGCTGGTTACAGTAAGTTTGAGGTTTTATCCTAAACTGGTTCCTACGTGACAACATCCACACAAATACAGGTACTTTCTCTTTATATTCTAGCCTACCTTATTCACCCAAGCCTATCAGTGTAGTTCAGATGGGTAAATTCTGGGGATGGATAGTACGATGCGATGTTTAAAATAAAAACTTGGAGCAAATTTATAAAATGAATAGGATTTACAATAATATATAAACTCATGTTTGTGAAAAATACATTTTTTATGGCTTTGAAAACAAATAATGGTCAACTGCACACACTTTTAAAAACATATTTGGCCAAAAAGAAGATTTTGGTTTTGCAATGAAGTAAGCCTACAGACACTGTATAAAAATATTCCTAGAATGTAAACAGCTTTCAAAGGCTGACTATAATAATACATATTACCTTAATGTTGTTAATGTAAGCAATGTTAATTTAAACTCCTTGTGAATAACTCTGATCACTCATTAAAATACTCATTAGTCAGATATCAACAACATATATTCCCATGTGAACTGTGTGGGAAACATGGTACTATGTATTATTGGTCAAATGAGGACCCTATTGTGAGATAACATATCACTGGTACAGTTAAACAAGCTTTGCTTACCTTATCTCTGCTTAACTCCATGACACACCACTGACTAGTACATGCCTGACAAATTATACCAAAACAAAATTAGATAATTTACAATACCAATAATATGTTGCATAGCTTAATTTAGTATGTTATTTTCATTTATTTTGCCCCCACCATGCTAAATATATTGTATCTCGATGTTTCTCTAGTATGTTTCATGCAGTGTAAACTGTTAAACCAAACTATATTGTGATTGTGAGAGGTTGGGCCACTTTCACAGTCAGATTGAGTACGCATATGAAACTGGCCCATTCCATTTTGATCTTAGTAAGTTTTGTCATCTATTTAGTATAGCGCCCACCACACCATGAGGCATACTCAATCTTACTATGAAACTGGCTTGATCAAAATATTGTTCATTTTAATTTCTAATAGGTTTTATTTCTTTATCTTGTTCTTAGATTATTTTATGATAATAAAGGTGTCTCTTAGTCTCTGTGTGTTGCTGTGGAAAATGTAACCAAGTAGCAAACATAATGAACACTTCTTCCCTTGCTGGTAAAGTGATCAGGGCTCCATCTTTAAAACGTGGCAAGAATGGTGAAGCTTCTCTTGGAGAAAAGGTAACATCAATCTATATTATATTTTGGTGGTAGATTTTGGATTTACTCAAATATAAAAGTTTGTTTAATCTATTGGTGCTTTATAGAATTGAAGGATCCTATTACATCAACTAAGATCTTGTGCAGTTTGGTAAAAGTTTTTTAAATTAATACAGTATAAGTCTATACCACATGATAGCCCAATAGCCATTGGTAACGTAGTACCGGTATAACTTAGCTGATATACATTTTGTTTTTACATTATGACAGTTTAGTTTCCTATTTTAGCTGGTGACCAGTTAATCTTGTGGGCTACCAAATTTTGGAACCCTGGATTTCAATATATTTTGTAATCTACATGATATGTTTTTTCAAGATAATATAAGCCCACTCGTGGTAACTTAACTCATTTTCTCAGCTACTGACATTTTCACTGCCATTTATTTTATATACATTACTAGTAGGCCTATATTCTGGGTACCAGCATGCCATATCAGCAAATAATATAGCATTTTCATCTAAGTGATCACTGGGTGATGTAACTTAGCAGGTTGTACTGGCTAATGGCCAATAATTGTTTAGGTACTAAACTAAAGATCTTGCTATCGGCATTAAATAATGAATCGTACAATAATATTAACTCGAACACATCTCACCGAATGTATAATAGGTAACTTAGGTAAGTACAGGTGTATCTCTGTCGGGTGCACTTTTTAGGTTTTTTCCCTAAATGGTTTTATACTCTCTCTCTCTCTCTCCACATAAATGTGGGTGCACTTCCTCTTAATCAAACCTTCCTAATCCTTAACCCATTTGTGTATTTAGTACTTAGGCGTATAACTAGAATGGGTAGTAAGACGTGGCGCTAAAAAAAGTTATTTATGTTGTTTTGTGGCTCTGATGCATTTGCAAGCCAAATAAAGGCTATGCTTCGACTTTGGTTGGTGCTCTGATCCCTAACTGTCAAAAGAGAGAGTTATGTCTGTAATACAACTCAAACTAGGCGTCACATTAAAGTGAGGGTTTGGAAAACAATCTAATCGAGACCAATGAAACTATTTTAATTTATTTTAAAATATACAACAAAATTGTGAAGTTTGAAGTAAAAAAAAAACATTTCACTGGTCCCAATTTGCTGTTACGAGTGAAAAATGTAGAAAACCACATTTACATTAGATGCGATTTCTTGCTGATCATAGGCTTGTAAAAAAATATCCTTGCTAACCAGACAGGAGATGCTTGGATTGTACTTTTATCATCATCTTCCCTAAATGATAGGACTAAATTTGCTATATGAAAACAGCATATTTTTAAACTAAAGGCATAATTATTCCTAAATATTACATGTTAAAATAGCTCACTGTTAATAAATGTTACTTTATTCTTAACCAAATAAAGCAAGTAGACCTAGCTCACAAACAAAGGAAACACTAGACACACAGGCTCTAGATTAAAATGATTGCACTGCTTTAGAAAGCCCGAGTCCATGAAGGTTGGGATCACTTGGTGAAATCTCAAGTGACAACAATGCTCTCAAGTGGGCATTTTTTAAAACGGCTCACTTTAAAGATGGTTTTACTAAAGAGTAGACACAAATTTCCAATAGTGTCCTTCAACTAGCTTTCACAAAGCTAGGTTCAGGTAGTGCCTCCTTCCCCCC